>JAMWYP010000355.1:384733-656362 GCA_025563575.1 Acacia pycnantha
ATTTCTTTTTGGAATCCTTCTGGACGTATATGATATACTCCGTCTCTCTGATAATCTACAGTCGTCACTGATGAATTCGAGACGACTTGACTTAATTATCATAAAAAGCAAAGAAAATAAAATATCAAAGTTGAATATTCAGTAGTGTGGATTTGTTTCTTAAATGCCAACTTGCGCTTTTACATGTGCTCAATGATTTAAAAGCAACCACTATGCCTAAATATATAGGCAGAAGATTTCTCTTTCTTTTCTTCTTCTCTGTCATCACCAGGCCGGCGAGACAGTATATCAGATTGGATATGTGAATATATATATTTGTGAGAGAGAGAGAGAGAGAGAGAGGAGAGGTCAATCATTTCCTTGTTTCATGGTAGCTTTATACATATAGCAATATATATCCCTTCAAAAAAATTCAGCTTATTGTTCATCAATAATTCTCACCACCTTGTTAATGACCTTTGAGCGACTTCAAATCTCTGAGTCATTTAGCGGATAATAATGCTGCATTTGCGTGTGATCCTTCATAATAACAGGGGGGAAAATCTATCTATAATTCTATATAGATCGTAAGGCATGCGTCAAATATGGATCTGCTGCCCAGAAAACTTAACAAAATCTATTATACTATTTATTCTATGTCCTAATTATTAGTTTCGGTTCTCTTTCTCTTTTGGAAGTGGAACAATCTAATCAAATCTTCACATTCTATGTAGCACATTATATATAATTAGCTTTAATCTGGTCATCATTATACAATCTCTTGTTATGTTTTGATATAGGATGATTGATGATCATGGGACCACTCGACATATTCTTACGTACGACGTGAACTATATGTAGATGACTTATCCCTTCAAATTTATCTTTTTGGGTCAAAAACTTAGCTTGTTATATACGTATAATGAAATAATTAGAGTCATTATTATATACCACCTTTGGTGCTTATATATAAGATTAAGATCCACTTTATAATTCTTTCTTTATTTATTAAAGTTGATCTTATATTAAGGGCTGGAGATAGTATTTTTAATCTGAATATACTCTTTCTCTCTAGAACAGACACAAATACGCACATCTACACAAATGTTTCTCGTAAATTGCATTGAATATGAAAACGAGTCATACTTTTCATGATTTATATTGATAGTGAGCTTAATCACATAAGTTTTATTACATATATTGAAAAGAGACAATATTGGAAGAGGGCGTAGGCTAGCTAGCGTGATGGAGTGGGACTTTATGATGGAATAATAAGAAAGCGCATGCGCCGATTTAGGGAATATATGGTGTGAGTCATTATAACGATCGATAATAGTAGTGTTTTCCAGGGCTTTCCATCTCCACACATCAACTTCCAACTTCTCTTTTTTGGCTTCCGTTAATTTCTTAAGATATGACTTCCTCGAGAGCATGTCGTCATAGGGCACGCCGCGAAACGACTTGTTTAGAGTAATGTTTCTAAAAGTGACTTTTATATTAGTTGTTATTTTGCAAACTGAAGTCTAAATTAAGTCAATTAGTGTAATGTGATTATATTTGTGTAGAATTTAATAAATTAAAGAAACGTTAATTTGACCAAAATTTGTTTAAATGATATATTGAAAAAGACGGAAAGAAAAATTAAAAAAGCACAAGGCAAGAGTAGGAAAATATTGCTTCAACTTTAACATAGGTTTCAGGGAAAAAAAATAAATAAATTGGGTGAGTTAAAAACTATGCCAATGATAGCCTAATTTAATTACGTGTGAGTGATCAAGAGACGAGAAACTTTTTGAGCACCAGTATGTAATGATTACGCCCAGAAAGTTAAACAAAAATCGTATGGTATTTTTCAATCTTTGAGGGGGAAAAATAAGATTATTTCTTGCAAGCAACTCTAGCTTTTATAGATCGTGCTTGCGTAGTTGGTGACGGCTTCAAAAAGTTCTCAACTCGTAACTTTTACTAGTATAATTTTTGTTCCCTCCATCTAATAATAATCCTTTCTTTGAGCTCAAGAGCTCTCTCAAGTCTTCAATCCCAAAAGGTGAACATAGAAAGTACAGTTTTAATTTCAAAACCCTAATTAGTAATTATTGACATTTTGGCACTCTGACCCACACCCACCGGCCGGCACTGTACTGCATGATCGATCTCCTATGGATCCGCCTTCAAAACAGTGAAATATGTAATAAGTCGGCTTGTGGAGGATCCGCCGCCAACGTCGGCAGCCCAACCCACCCTCCCTGGCCGCTTATCTCGCCGGCTCCATTATTTCCGTAGCCGTTGACGTCGACAAAGTGCGTGTTCACACTTGGATATAATTATTCATTAATCAATCAATGACATAAATATTATTGGATGACTTATGGAACAAAGCATCACGTTCATCATATATTATATATATAACTTTTCTTTTGCCAATACCGAAAAAAAGTTTCCAATTCCAACTTACAGAAAAATGAAACATATATATATTGAACTACTAGTATATATCTGACTAAACTGCACACTTCAAATCCACATGGACCGAGTGCATTTCTGTGAGTGTCTCTCTCCCTACGTAGAACTGACGGGCAATAATAAAAGATAAAAATAATAAAGAAAAATATTCTAACCCTTCCCAACAATAATAGGGAGCGAGGGGAAAAATAAAAAAATAAAAATTTGCATGCGTTCACACCAACGACCACGTGACCAGACTATCGTTCTTCTTGCTCACGAACACGTGAGGATAGCCGGAAAACCCATTTGGAGAGTGACCTGGTTTTTGAACTTTCACGACTCTGATGATGATGAGCTGCCGCCGGAAACGACTCGGCGACGAAGCTCCTCAACCGTTTGATAGCTAAATTTAGAGTGTCTTGCGACAAGTTGGCGAAGCAGACCCGGAACCAACCGGGTTCGGAGCAATGGAAGGATGAGCCGGGTGAGATGTTTAACCGGACCTCGTACACTATCTTCTTCCACAGCTCCATCTCAGCTTCAAAGGTATCTGTCTCTAAAAGGTGTCTCATGTCAACCCAACAGAATAGTCCAGCATTGCTATGGAGGCAGTTGATGCCGGCTTTTTGTAGGCCGGAAACGAGCATGCTCTGGCGTCGTTTAAGCCGCTTCTGGTTCTTGGAGATGTACTTCTTTGTGAATTTCTTATCCCCGAGCAGGGCGGAGAGAAGATATTGAGTTTGAGAAGAGACCAAGCCAAAGCTGGACATCTTTGTTGCAGCGGCCGCGACGGTGTCGTTCTCGGAGTAAATGGCGCCCACACGGAAGCCCGGCAAACCCAAGTCCTTTGAGAGACTGTACACGACGTGAACTCTGTCCCATACATCAGGGTGGGAATCCTTGTGGTAGTTTCGTTGCTTGAGGATTTCCATGACGCTGATGAAGGACGGCGAGCTAAAAACGGTGCCGGAATAAATCTCATCGCTTATCAAGTGAATTTTCTTCTCGTTGATAAAGTCAATAAGGAGATTCAATTCATCCCGGGACAATGTCGTGCCTAATGGGTTTGATGGGTTCGTGACCAACACGCCTTTCACCCTAAGGTTACGCCTTTTCGCCTCCTCACAAGCCTGTTGTAAAACAGATTCAGTAATCTGGAAGTTGTTTGAGCTGTTGCACTGAATCGGAACAATCTCAACCCCGGTTCGCCACTTAATATCTCTGTCGAATCTGTAAGCAACAAATCATACGTCAGCGACAATGCATTGGCGCTTAAGAGGAAGTATAATACTAATAAAGTAAATAAAAAGATGGTGAATGTAGGTAATACGTACGCAGGGTAGTATGGGGTGGGAATGAGGAAGGCGTCGCCTTGTTCGGCGAGGCAGAAGATGAGGGTCTCGTTGGCGGAGGTGGAGCCGGCGGTGAGGACGATATGGTCGGGATCAAAAGTGACGGTGTTACCTCGAATCTCGGCCATGAAATCCACCAGTGCGTTCTTGAAAGCAGGGAGGCCATGGTAGTCTTGGAAGAGAGCAAGTTCCCTGAAGATGGATTTTCCGGCACTCTTGAATCCCGCCACGTCGGGGTTCTTATCCAGCCATGACTCCAAGAGATCAAAAGACAGCTGTTAAACATAAAATTTCACGAAAGTCAGCTAGGCCCACCACACCTTAATTAGCACTTGCGTATCACTCATAAAGTATTACGAGTTTGCTTAATACGTAGACATTGCAAATTAGTAACTACGTTTCGGGATTTGTCTCTTTGTTTTGTTCCATTTTTTTGTTTCCAATTATATGGGGCTGGGAAGGAGGGGAAAAAAAAAAGGTCTAACCTGATTCTCTGCTAGACCCATCTGAATAATTCCTTCGGGGTTCATGACCTGGTCGTGAGGATTCTTCTCGTATTCTTCCCATCCCAGGAAGTATGAAGAATCCTGGCCATGACTATTGCATGTGGCTTTTGTGGACAATAGCTTCATTTTTTTGGGGTTTCTGGGTAACGGATACGAAGAGGTTTTTATGTGTGTGTGTGAGAGAGAAGAAGTAGAATATAGGCTTTTAAGGAAGAAGAGGATATGAGGGAGATGGATAGAGGAGGAGTTTGGTTTTGGAGGAGAGGATTGGTTGGTGATGCAGTGAGGGTGAGGGTTATATTTATACATGAAAATCCCATACGGCAAGAGTGCCACGTGGTATCTGTGACAAACAAAAGTTTTGACCAAAATAAAAGAAAATGAGAGAGAGAGAGAGAGAGAGGCTGGTTTACTGCTTAATGAATTGAAATAAATAAATATGGATGAGGAAACAGAGAGTGTTACTCAAACGCGCTTTGAGCACCGCCATCAAACATGTCACGGGAAGTTCACGCTCCCAGGTCGTACTCAATTGATATCAGGTAGTATTGCTTTCCTTTCCTTGAATGAATAGGAAGTGTGTCCCACGGTTTCCAAAACTCGCGTGGGCTTTGAACAAATAATGAGCCCCCTATTAGTGGTGGTTATGTACTTATGTTTATATACTAACCACCCTGCTTAGTAACCAGTTTCATACTTGTCCCCCTCTACAAGAATCTGAGTATTTGCATGAAACAAGCTGTAACAGTCCAATTTCAAAAGAAAAAGAACATAAGTTCAAATTCCATGAAGTATAATTGTTAGAAGAGTCGAAAACATTTTACACTCTAAACCTCAACAAGAAAAACCTTTAATTAAAAAAAAAACAAAAAGAATCAGAGTCTTTACACGTATAAGCTAATTAGCTGTGAGTGAACAAGAGAGGGGTTGGTTACTCACGTTCACTCTAGTAGAAGGACCATCAGTCGTTTAAACACAAGGTTTAGAATTCGAATACAGAATACATTTTTAAGAAGGTTACCTTCAATTAGGCCCGGCAATACTCGGATCTGACCTGGGGTAGGTTGTTCGGGCGCCATGGGAACAACAAAACCGAGGGGAAATGGGTCCAAATTGTAGAGTCGGGTCGTCTCATGAATTTCCCACAACCATGGTCCATATGTCCTAACCTTCCTCCAACATCCCCCATCCCTTTTCTGTCGGCAATTCTAATTTTTCAACCTCCTTAATCATTAATTTTCTCCCTTACGTATATATATGCTACTTTCAACCCTTGTTTTATTGACTTGCTTGTCTTATTTTTGGCCCAACCCGATTATTTAATTCCATCCCTCATCACATTCAGACACTACATCGTGCAAAAATAAGAGAATGTGTATAATTACTTACATTTGGATACGTCAATTCTCCAGATTTACTTGATCAACGGGACATGTTTCAAACATTTCATATCATTTGACGACTCCAACTTGATATATTCATTTGAAAACAACTTTGTTTTGACCTTAAATTCATTCTCAAAATGAAATTCTACACGATATAATCTTCTGTTCCACCTAGATTTTGGTTATTCTCACATGTAAATAAACAAACAAGGTGTATTACGTTGTTAGTCAAACATTCCTTACCTAAATCTATTGACAACAACTTAAAAGTTTTTTTTTTTTTTTGGTGCTGTTAACATCTTAAGATTTTAGCATGCCAACAACACTATTTCTCTGGTTCCGAGTCAGAATTTGGGGATTTGCTACGAAGTAGAAAGTATAAATTGGTTAATATTATTGTAAATATATAAAAATACTCATTCTGGTCCTAAATATAAGACAAAATTGATTTTTTTTAGAGATTAATGAAACAAACTAAATTACTTTAGAATATTTTTATTTTTTCTCCAAACTAATTAGTTTGACTAATAAACTAATATATAATCTAAAGATATACAACATATGATATAATTAAATAATTTATTTAACTTCCTCATTCTCTTAAAAAAAAAACAACTCTATCTTAAATTTAAGACCTGAGGGAGGGAGAGGAGTAATACTTTCCGAGCTAGAGACTGAATCACGTAAGCATATCTTTCAAGGAATATATATCATATCCATCGATTGGTCAAAGTCAGATATCAATATTATTGAATACTGATATATATTATTACCAATTTATCACCTTAGTGGGTTTTGAACCATACTATATATATTATAACCAGCAAAACTGTTCAGATACAAAACCGCATTAAAGTGGCATAATATCGTGATAATGTGCTCACCTAATTAATTATTAGTTTAATTATTTTATTTTCTCGACCGTTTTTTATTCGTTTTAAATGATTGATGAATAATAGGGGAAACATGATACCAATACCGGTTCTTGGTATTCTTTTATAGGGATGTATACAAGATTATAGTTGAAATTGAGAAGTATAATTTGTTTGGTGATAATGAATTTTGATTATAATATGAGAAGAAAGATTCTCAATCAGGTGGTTCGCAATATTGTGAGGCCCACAAAAAAATGTAGAGTTGGAAGGATGAGATGACATCTACCACATGGACATATAAGGTGGGGATTGACCTTCCCGTAAATCTTCACAACAGAAGGCGAGGCACATAATTAAAGAAATTTTATAATCTAATTAATTAAAAGGAAAGCAATGTTTAATTATTATAATTAATTGTAAAAGAGGTAGGTGGATTCAAAAGGGTTCAAGAAAAGCAATAATAATAATTGCCACAAACTCGTAAAACAGTTGAGGCATGATCGATTCCGCCCTTAGTTTTTTTAAATGTAGCTACCTGATTTCTGGATATTCAAATGGATTATATGGGTCGTATTCACATGGGAGGAAGAGAAGTAAGAAAGCGAAAATAAAGAAACAAGGTCCAAGAAAAGAAAAACAAAAGATAAGAATCCAATCCTGCTTTATTAGCAGATAATATATACCAGCAAACACACAGAGATCAATTGAGTGAAAGCGTTGATCCAAATATAACTAATAAAGTGAACAAAGCGACGGTTAGTTAATATATTATTTGTTTGACGCGAGAGGAATAATAATGAAAGCTTAATATGGAGGTGCTTTAGTTGTTGAAGCAAAGAGTTAAAACCTCTCAGCTCGCTGATTTCCATGGCCCATATATAATTCTCTCATGGTTTTAACTTCCTGCGATCTTACTTTGGTTTCAATATTAATTTATATAACATCCTTATTATGATCACCAACAGTGAGGGACAGCTAGCTAATAATGATGCACATATATATGTACTGTGATATATATTAGTTTTTATGGCGTTTCGAGGCTGAGTTGGGTCGTGTCAAAACATATTAAAAAGGAGCTATCTAGAGACCTGCAGCCACAAGTTAAAGACAAAAACACTATGCAATTTGTGTAATATGTGTATATTTGGGTTTTTATGGGGAATCGATATTCATGTTGTTTCTTACCTTTAATTTGCGTGAAAAGCCCCTTTTTCTCTACCATGCTTGGCTTCTTTCTTGATGTCGTACACTTACTACCTTTGGGATGATTAGTTTTTTGATTATATATATGTAAACCCAATGAACTCAAAGTCTGCTTCAACTCTTAATTATCATTCATAAGATATGTATTTTCAAAGGGCATTGTACTCCCCTGCACGCACACACACTACGTAGCTAGACAAGGGAATTCAAGATATCAATCAACATTGAATTCCAAATTTATAATTTTTTCTCAAAATATCAATATTGATTGTACATTGTAGCTCTAGCACCCTGGAGTATGTTTCTAAGTGCATCTAGTGCCTTAAAGTATTTTCTAGTGCACCCAGCACCTTGAAATATTTTTTTAGAGGCATCTATCACTCTAAAGTATTTTTTTATACAATTTTGCACTTTACAATTTAGAAAATTTAGGGTATTATATACACATAAAAAATACTTCAAGGTATTGGATGTACTAAAAAAATAGTTTATAGTAATGGGCGCATATGAAAAACTGCTTCAGGATGTTAAGTACATCACAAAATACTTTAGTATACTGGATTTACCAGCTAGAAAAATACTTTCCAGTGCTTGATATATCTTTTCTTTAGAGATGGGAGGTGAATGTAGTTTATTATATGTATATGCTAAGACATTGTTAGTTCATCTTACTCATGGTACTAATATAAATATATATTCGACGTTAAAAAGCTAAGCACGTATTGACAATAAGAGCGTACGTAACAGTAAATTTCTCTAGAGCAGACGACCATGATATCTGATTCAGATTCTGCAAAAGATAACTTTCAAAATCTTAAGATAAATTAACAAGTAAAATTAGGACTTTTTGCCCGAAATTTAAGGGAATTTTTTTTAGAGTTCCAATGTAGTTAAAAATACCATGATGTGTATCAAAAAAAAAAAAACCATGATGGGATTAAAATAGTCGGGGTTATTTTTTAGTTGAAGTATACGAAATTAATTAAAAATATAATATAATAACAAGCTCGATAAACTGACCTCATCATCAACTAAAATACAAAGAAATTTTTTTGAAAGCGACCGAAGCATGGACTTGACTAACATGTTGCTGTATAAAGACAAATGATGTCTTAAAAAACGTATAGGGGGGTTGCAAACCCTTAATTAACTTCACATTAATTAGCTATTAATGCAAATTATATGTAATGGCATTGTCTTCTAAATTCATGGACAATGCATGAAGGAGGGTACCCCATATAATCCTATTCAAGCAAACAGGATCAAGAATGGTCTTTCACCTGGGTAGAACGATCTGATTGAAACAAGTGATAACATTTTAACTTTTTGCAGACACCCCCCGCTTGAAACTCATTTTCTGAAACACATCCAAGGCAAAGAAATGAAACTCCTCAAGCCTTGTTAGCTCACACAATTAATATCCAAAATTAATAATACATCATGCGAGTCCTACATCAAGAAGGTTAATTATTACGGTGAATTGATGGGGCCTTATAAAAACATTGGGCTCTCCAACTTCAACAACTAGTTTTTAGAACGTGGTTCTCTCAAGGACTTGTCTTCATTATATTGGTACTTTCATTTTGAGAGTCGGTGAACCCTACATGTTGAGGGTTAAGAGTAGAGGAGCTGACCAATTAGTTCCCGAGTGCATAAATATGCTTATAAATTAGAGATTGATCCATCGGAGGCGATCGCAATCCAGAGAAGTGTATGATTTTTCCCATAAATTGACTGAGGAGTACTGAATCAAGCATTGATTACAGAGATAGAAAGAAAGAAAAATATAATGAAGTCACTATCTAGCTAGCCAGGAAGAAGGTGAATTAATTAAATTAGTGAAGAGATAATAGAGGAATTAATGAAGTGGATTAAGAGGGAAGAGGGGAGGCACGTGGTGTGTAGTGAGGAAGAGGTTATAAGGGCATGTGAAACCCTCGTTTAAGTGCCTCCCAGAACACACTCAAGAACACAAACATGGACATTTAGTAAAAGGGACCATTAGAGGCATAGTCCAACGTGACAACTAACATGATGCTCACGTTAATGACTTATAAAGGAGACATATGTTGCCACATATGGACCACTTTTGTTCCCTATTCAATGACTTTGGGCCCTCCCTTGCCACCTTCCTCTCTTTATATCTCCTTGTCTCTCTCACTCCTCTGTGTCTGTCACCTTTGTCCTTATGTGCATGAAACACGCAATTTCACACTACTATTCTATATACTACTTAAATTTCACTAAGATCTCTCTAACGAGATATGTTTTATTTCAAAACTTCTACTCACTAATACTTGGGCGATAAGTAAAGCTAACCCTATATATGTATGGAAGGTCAAAATATATTCAAACATCATGATGATCTGTTTAGATTGTGTAGAACCAAAAAAGAGAAGCAAAAAGATAGATACTTTATTAATATATGTACGTGTATAGACACAAATTCTATTCGTATGATTCTCGCGCGCTCTGGGGGAAGATGATGATGGTTTTGATTTGAACTTTGAATTGATAGGAGCAAGTGGGAATTCTAGAGTAAGCGAAAGTGACGGCATATTGCCAGCATTTAGTAGTTTCGTATACTTAATTAATTAGCTGTAATTATTAAGAAAAGTTAATATATATGTGCAAGCTAGCTAGTGAGGAAAGATTTTTATATATGTATGAGTAGTGAATATATTGACACATGAGTTAATTAGAAAAGAAAAGAAATTGTTTGCAGTTGAAAGAATTAAATGGATATTAGTGCTAATTAGAAAGGGGGTCGTTTAGAGGACCAGGGTTTCCTGCACGGAAAGAATGGAATTAGAGAACAGATGGAGCTAGAAGACAGATGGAGCTAGAAGTCGCCGACCACCAATCCTGCACGGAAAGAATGGAATTAGAGAACAGATGGAGCTAGAAGACAGATGGAGCTAGAAGTCGCCGACCACCAATATTAAAATCAACGATAGTGACATTAAACGTCGCTTTTTATACAGCTCTTTGAATTCTTTTCTCTATGTCAATGAAAACAAATATGTGTGTGTGTGTGTGTGTGTGTGTGTGTGTGTGTGTGTGTGTGTGTGTGTGTGTGTGTGTGTGTGTGTGTGTGTGTGTGTGTGTGTGTGTGTGTGTGTGTGTGTGTGTGTGTGTGTGTGTGTGTGTGTGTGTGTGTGTGTGTGTGTGTGTGTGTGTGTGTGTGTGTGTGTGTGTGTGTGTGTGTGTGTGTGTGTGTGTGTGTGTGTGTGTGTGTGTGTGTGTGTGTGTGTGTGTGTGTGTGTGTGTGTGTGTGTGTGTGTGTGTGTGTGTGTGTGTGTGTGTGTGTGTGTGTGTGTGTGTGTGTGTGTGTGTGTGTGTGTGTGTGGGGTTAAGGTCTATTTTTGTCTCAGAAGTTGTCAAAAAAATTCAATTTTGTCCTGAAAGTTTGTTTTAGAGCAATATCGCTTTGAAAGTTTTTAAGCCGTAGCAATTTCGCCCTAGTTGCTATCTAGATTAAGTTTGACCATTAGTTGACTAAATATGTTGAGTTTAAAGGTTTATGTGTCATCCACATCATTTTTATTAAAATGTAAATTTGTCCAAAAGTTTTCACTCAGGAGCAATGTTGTCCCATTTTTTTTTTTGGGTTCAATATTGCCTTAGAAGTTTTTAATTTATAGCAATGTTGCCTTGACCATTATAAAGATTAAGTTTGACTACTAATTGACCAAGTATGTTAAGCTAGCAATGTGTACGACATTAAAGATTCCGCTGGTGGAGGAGAATCTCACGTTCGCTTAAGAGTAATAAAGAAAAAGATTCAATTACCGAATTTAAGACACACTTAGCAAGATTGTCGAGAACAAGACCACTGGTAACCCTTCGACACAGTTGAAATAAATAGGTACCTCTTCGATTTTCTCTTTATTGCACAAGATGCTTCCACCTCTTTGGTTTTCTCCAACCATTTAGATGTGGTGCTTTTTTTTCTTAAAAATTCCTTGTTTATAAATCTAAATTGGAAAAAATGAAATGGATGACACATGGATTTAACAAATAAGCACATTTGACCAACTAATAGATGAATTTAACTTGGATAATAACCGAGGTAATACTGTTATGATTTGGAAACTTCTGAGGCAGTATAACACACGAGTGAAAATTGTTAGGGCAATTTTGTATCTTACCCAAAAAGATGGCGTAGATGTCATATAGACTGTCAGCTTAGCATATTTGATCAACTAATAATCAAACTTAACCTGAACAAAATCAATACAATTTGAAAACTTCCGGGATGACATTGCTCCAAAAAAAAAAAAAAAAAGAGGCAAAAATGGACCTATATTAGATTATCAGGTAAAAATGTACTAATAAAGGTTAAGTTCACCCTCATGTTATCAAAAGAAAGAAACGCCTCTTGTCGAAAATTTTAGTTTGAAAATTTTCATGATTTTTATGAAGGATATATACCTTCCATAATATAATGTAGTATGTGCCGTTTATACATAAAATTAATCAAGAGATTATATATATATACATGTGTGTGTGGGGTGCAGTGGCGGAGCCAGGATTTATAGTTTATAGATGCACAATTAGTGTAGGGATTCGGGGGTTTGGGAGCAGCGCCCCCGAATTTTGTTTTTTAAATGAAGTTTTAAATGCATTAAGATTATATCGTTGACATTTTCTGGAAAGAAAAAAGTTTGACAAGATTAGGGAACATGTTTAAATAAACTTCCCTCCCCATGCCTTAGCTATACACAAATCTCAAGCCTCTTTCTTCTTTCACACAATTCATCAAACACCTTATAGGCATTCAAAAATAACCCAATAAGCATGCCTCTTAATTATCAAGCTACACGTCATAAACTGCTAAGCATCTTTGCCAAAAGGGAAAACATGTTTTCTTAAGTATTATCCAAACCACCTAATGCATAAAAACAAACTCATAGGACTTGATCATCCTTACATTCATTAATAAATGAAAAATCCTTAAATTCCAGATACAATTGAACATTAAAAGAGAATGAAATCCAACTTGAAAAAAAATGATTTTATCTTTCTGATTTTTCTCATGACAGCCCAAAAAAAATGGTAATAAAATACCTCACAATTGAAGCTCTTTCCCCCTCAACGTTTCAGCTAATGGAAAAAGGGATAACCAAAGCGTTCGAACCTGGACCTTTACACAGATGGCGAAAGCTTTAACCAATTAATCTAACCAGATCTATTGTAATAAGATTCCTTCACAAAATATATATTTTTAAAAATTTTTATGGGTTCACTTGCCCCCATAGAAAATAATGTGCCTCCGCCCCTGTGTGGGTGGGGTACATATTAATCTCACCATTAAAGATTTGGATCTTGGGTAATGGAAGATTGAGATACATATTGTAAAACCCTAAAAATCTCAGTTGATAATGCCTAGCAGTAAAAATAGGTGAATATGAGGTCTCAAACACCTTGTATTGAATTTATCTTGAAATTAGATAATGTGCAGTTAAGTCCCTAAAACGTTTGAAAGTTTGCAAACAGGTCCCTAAAATGCATTTACGGGTTATAAAATACCCTGTGAAAATTATAAAGAGACAAGTAAATATTTATTTGAAATAGGGAAGAATATTTTCCTTAATTTAGGTAATTTATTAAATTATTACCTTGGAAAAATAAAGGGGGAAAAGTTAAAAAGTATTATAATGACCAAAATGCCCCAGTGAATTATGATATAATGCATGGGACATAAAATACTAATGTCAGTGCAATTGTTGTGAGGAAATGAGTTATTCTAATTAATAAAATTAGTGACAATTAGTAAGTAATTAATTGAATAATTATTGGCTAATTATTTGGGCTTAAACAAAGGAAAATCCAAAGATAATTATGTAAAACCCTATAATTAGTGGTTTATGGCTAAAATTAGCATAAAATATATTTGCTAATTAATTGGAAAATATGAAGAAAAATTGGTGACATTAAGTAATTTTAAGCCTAAATCAAAGTATGGACCAATAGGAAAATTTTGTAAAAAATTATATAAAATAATTATTAAATAATTATTTTATATAATATTAATTAATTAAATTAATTAAAAAACGAAAATAAATAAAAAATACATGTTGGCCGAAAATTATGGTGTGAATGGAGTTGTGGACTTTTCAAAAATAATATCTTGATATTTGGATGATGCAAGTTACAAATTTAATATTAATAAAAAGGAATATTCTATGGAATATTTTGTAAAAAGCAAATAGGATAAATGACCACGGAAAGAGATTAAATCATATCTAGAAAACTAACCGACGCGTTTTTCCGTAAATCTTCGGCAGGACCGGAGAAGACCTGAAAGGGATCAAAAATTTAGTTAACCCATACATTTTTAATGAGTAAGAAAAGAACTTCAAAGTTATGATTCTGGATTTCTAAGATTTTACAAGATTACGCGATTCGAACACCGATCGGGGACTTTATCGGTAGAAACCTTCTAGAACAAGACAAGGTGGCACCACATGACGTCATTAGTATGACTTCATTGGTGGGAAATATGACATAAGGGACGTTTTTGTGGTGGAGAATGAAGAAGAGAACTTGTTTGCTAAGTTTCCAAATGAATGTCTAGGATTTGATCTCATAAAGTTGATCCAAGGGTTGAAATTCATGGAAAAACTCTATAAATAGGCCTTGAACTCATTTGAAATTCTCACACCAAATCCTCTCAACATTTCGAAATAGAGAGAGATTCTAGAGAGAAGGAGGAGCCGGGGAAATTTGCAGCGAAGCTCTGGGTAAGTTTTTCAGTATCGAGTCTTAAGTTCTAGTTTTCGATTCGGTAGTTATAATAGAAATGTTGTTTTGGTCTTTAATCTTCCAAGTATGATTAGATATCATATGTTAGAGGTATTTTAGTCATTAATTTCGAAATTCATGATGGGGTCGGAGTTATGGCAAAATTTTGGAAGATTAAAGTCAAAGTAACGAAGTGCTGGCGAAATTCCGCCGATTAGGGGTCAGGGGTAAAATGGTCATTATGACTAAAAATGTCTGTCGTAATGATAGATCCTTAACAAATACGTTGTTATATTGATAGGATATCCCTGATTACGTTCTGACCAATCGCCGTACCGAAATTCCGTCACTGTAACACTAACTTTGATGTTTATTGTATGCATATATGTATATTGTATGTACTCTGACTGTACTATTGTCTGTCATGCCTGTACTCTGACTATACTATTGTCTGTCATGCCTGTACTCCGACTGTACTATTGTCCGTACTCCGACTGTACTATTGTTTGTACTCCGACTGTACTATTGTCTGTCATCCGAATGTATTGTTATTGCCATACATATCTGATATGTATACCTTATGTCTGACCGTAGTAAATGTTACCAAAATTCTATGAATGTCTGTCGTACATATATGATGTATGTAATCATGAGGTTAACCGTTACCTGGGGTTCGATGCATGGACCTCAGCTCTTAACTTAGCTTCAGGATCGGAAGGACCGTGAACCGAGGATAGAGGCAAGTAGGCCGCATAGAAGACCCAGTGAAGAATTCTTCCTATTGTTATATATTACTTTTGAAACACTCTTGTACGCATTGTTTAAACAGCAAGACATGCTACCGTGGGTATTTTAATATATATCAGTTACTCAATCGCTCCGGTGTTCTACTCTGATGATTTGAAATGATGATTTTAGAAAAAAAAAAATTATACTGCTTGTGAAAACGGGATGTTAACATATATATTCTAGACAAAGAAATGAAGTAGGCTTATATAAAATGACACACCTTTCGGTTTTTGATATACTCCTCTGGTCCTAGATATTGGATATAATTTGTAATACAAAAATTTTATTGTAAACTATGTCCTATATTTAGGACATGATATCTAGTAACCTCTATATATACACTTCAAATTGTACAACCAGTTATTTATAAGTTTAATCATTATTTTGGCCCCATTTTTGTCACAATTATTTTAGTCCTTCAATCAATTTATTCACTTTCATCACTTAGTTTTGTAGGGGGAGTGATACCAGTAATCGAACTTGTGTCCTCTAAGACCTGGAAACTCAAGTAATGAGGACTATAGTTACCGGTCATCACTTAGTTTTTAATTGAAGTTTTTCACTTAAATTTTAAGTTCTGCTAACTTATTATTTTCTCTTTTGTATATATTAAATATCATTTTTTTAATTCAATATTAAGAACTATTTTAGAACACTAAAAGTATCAATATGAAATACAAAAATTAATTGAAAAAATTATTCCTAAATATATTTTTTTTTTTTAAAAAAAAAAATAGAATGCACTAAACAAAGGTTGAGTGAAGTAAAGTAAATAAGTAGTAAAGCGATAGTTAAACATCAATATATGGGCTAAGGTGTAAGTTTTCACTCAGAAGCACTAGGTACCCCAAAATTTTTTAAGGTTTAATGTCATCTTGAAACTTTTCAAATAGTAACAATGTCACCCCAACCATTATCTATATTACGAAATTGATTGTTAGTTGATCGATAGGGCAACATTAGTAATTACTCCAATTTAGAAACTAAGGTAACATTGAATCCAAAAAAAATTCCTAATACACAACACTCATGAGTAAAAACTTTAGAATAAATTTGTAGCTTAACCCAAATGGCATGGATGACACATGTGGACTCATCACCTCAGCATATTTGATCAACTAATGATCAAATTTAACCTAGATAATGGCCATAATGACCTTATTTGAAAACTTTTGGGTGCATTGGACCCAAAAAAAAAAACTTTGGCTATCCAACACTCCCGAGTAAAAAATTTCTAAGCAAATTTGCACTTAACTCTATCAATATCAATGTGAATCGTCGGGCTTTATAACCCAACTTACAATATCAAGCACCTCCTTTCAGTTTTTCTTAAGTTTGAGGTTGTGAATTCAAATTAGGGTTAAGGTGTGATTTGACTAATAAACTATTGACTCAAGAACATCCAACATAATTAACTATTAAGTGGATCAAAAATACCAACAAACTTTTAAAAATGTGCAGTCAGCACAAAAAAAGTTTTACTCATAAGCGTCTAGCACAACCTCGTTAGACAAAAAGTTAACATCGTTATCTAAGGTGCAGATTGGCCAACGAACTTTTACTCCAGGAGTTTCTAGCACAAAAAAGTTTTACTCAGGAGCGCCTAGCACAAAATTCTAAATTTTACTAAATTAAATAATATTTTTCTCAATTGTCATTATTCAAAACTACTTGTATAGATATCTATGGACAAAAATTACTCATTCTTCAATTTTGTCAAAATTATAATTTTCTAAAGTAAACAAAATTTTTAATTAAAAATATAATTATATGATTTAAATAAAACTCAATGTGTTTTTATAGTTTATTATATATGTTAAAAAAATTATATGATTTATTTTTATTTTAAAAGAAATTTATGTGATTTAAAAAATTCATTTAATGTTAATAAAATTTTCGTAGGTCAAATTGCTTCTTAACCCATTATAATTACTCCTTAACCTATTATTAAATTGTCCTTCATCAAGCCTCTTAAATTATCTTCTTCTTTTTTTCAACAAGTCTCACATTCATATAATCAATAGATCATTTAATTAATAAATATATCATCAAGGTGCCAGATTTATATTATGAAATATCAATGTTGATATCCATTAAGCTTTTTTTATAAAAAAATAAAAATCAAACTCATTTCATTTCTTTCAAGATTTTTTAGATTTTTTAAATTTCATTAACATTAAATGAATTTTTTAACTCACATAAATTTCTTCTAAAATAAAAATAAATTATAGATTTTTTTTTGTTTAACATATATAATAAACTATAAAACACCTTGATTTTTATTTAAATCATATAATTATATTTTTAATGAAACATTTTGTTTATTTTAGAAAATTATAATTTTGACAAAATTGAAGAATGAATAATTTTTGTTCATAAATATCTATACAAGTAGTTTTGAATAATGACAATTGAGAAAAAAATTATTTAATTTAGTAAAATTTAGAATTTTGTGCTGGGCGCTCCTGAGTAAAACTTTTTTGTGCTGGGCGCTCTTAGAGTAAAAACTCGTTGGCCAATTTGCACCTTATATAATGGACGTTATCTTTTCTAACGGCGTTGTGATGGTTGCACCTTCTTAAAAGTTTGTTACGTTGGTATTTTTGGTCCACTTAATAGTTAATTGTGTTAGACGCTCCTGAGCCAATAGTTTATTGATCAAATCACACCTTAACCCTTCAAATTATATATGGTAAAAAAGGTACAATATGACGAATCATCTATCAACCTTTGCGTACCTAATGCATGAAATTTACTTTACACTTGCAAACAGAGGCGGACCGAGGTTATAGAGAAGGGGGGGCAAGTGCCCCCCTGAATTTGGGAATTTTTTTTTTTAAAATAAAAAATTAATACATGTGTTTGAATGATTGTACATCCATAAATTAAATATTCACCATTAATATATCAAGATTACACTTTGTAATCGGATGGGGATGAATGGTTGAATGATTATTTAGTGCCTTATATTAAAAAAGAGCATTTGATAGCATTAATAATAAGGTAATTATGATGGAATTCCAAAAAATAAGGCCTAGAAGGATGAGATTGTAATTATTTTTATTGTAATATACTTTTGTTATTAAAATATATATATTTGAACTTATTGAGTGCCCACCCTTCATTGTAATTTATGTAGCTGCATTTCTAACAGCACTTAGCCTTACTTTTTTAAATGACAGGTTTATAAAATAATAAGTGCCTCTCTTATTAATTACATCATCAATATTCACTTGATTTTATGAATATTTTTTTGATATTTTTTTTCTTGTTTATATTCTTTTATTTTTTAATGCATTTAAAAAATTTATTTTAAAAAAAAATTTCGGGGGCGCTGTCCCCAAACCCCCCCCACCCACCAAGAGTGCCCCTTCAATATTCTTCTGAGTCCACCCCTGCTTGCAAACATACATTTTTTTGTTATCAACAACCCAAATATAAATACATACATGAGGCTAATTAGTTAAGTTTATGGAAGTGAGAGAGAAGTATCAATAGGAAACATGAAGGACCGTTTAAACCCGTCCTACAGGGTGGTTTCAATCTATTTGTTACATTGTCTTGTTATAGTCATATGTGGGGCATTTTATTAGTACTCCATCTTTCAAGAATACAGGACCATGTCCAGTCACGATCACCTCCAAAGTTTAATTGTATGTTAAAATCTTTTGATACATATGCTCGCCAAACAATATCTATAATACGTCATTTTATAAAATTACAAACGAATAATCGAGAATTAATGATAAAAAATGTATCAGTACTTTATACAGTAATGAGTCGTTGGAATTGTTGGAGATATGAAATTGTCCTAATAATTAGCTAATAAGATAGAGTCTTAACATTGTGATTAGTGTGAAAGGATGTGGAGTACTCACTATGTAAAAATATAATGTAATTTAGTTCTCTTTCTAAAAGGAGGATAACTTGGGTCTCCTCTCTCCAAAGTTTAGTGAGCTTGTAATCATCTAATGAAATATTCATAATTAAATTTGCTTCTTGTGGGTTATGGGTTGCTTAACGCGAATCTTTAACCTTGCAGGTTAAGTTCATATGTACAAATATATAATTCATTCATAAATAATATGTTGAACAATATAATAACAATTCAGGTAAAAAAAATATCCTAATAATAAAAACAATGCTACATTTATTATTTTGGTTGCACACGTCCAAGTCAAACTAATTACTCTGTGTTTCATTCGTGCTTATTGATTGGTGTGATGTTTATACATTTTTCACACTTGCTCTCACCTTCTCTACACTCTTCAATAACCATATTTGGTAATTAGAATTATAATTATCGTCAAAATTAAATCAAATTGACCAATTCAACCGGGAAAAAAAAACTAAATCAACTTGTTGTACAATTTAAATAACTCAAACTAACATCACTCAAAATTTTTCAAACTCATTTGAAAAATGTAGTCCCAAACAATTGTTGAGCCTTTGTTTAATTTAAAACACAGGCTAAATTATACAAAACCCCCCTAAATTTTGGATTAGTTACAAATAACCCCTGATATTTTATTTTTTATTATAAGAAACCTTTTGTTAACTGTATTTTTAACAAAAGTAGCCACATCAAATTAACAGATGACATGTGACATTCTATGTAAATTGTTAATTTTATAAAATCCCTTGAACTTTGACTAGTTACTGATAAACTCCCTTAAATTTTGATTAGTTACAAATAGGCCCCTAACTATAACTCCTTTGTCTTTTTTGTTTTTTTTTCCCTATAATTCTAGACATATAAACATTGTGATTTCCACTTTTCTAGAGTCCCCACTATGAATAAGAGTTTTTTTTTTTTTTAAAACCTTCACTGTGATTACGGGTTCAACTTTGCAGTCAAGATCAATTTTTTTTTTAAATTTTTTGTTGACCAAAACCAATTTTCTTAATTAAAATCAAGAAATTACTAAATAAAAAGAAGAAGAAATTGTATGGGAGTAATGGTTTTTCTCATAGTGGCAAAACTTAATCTCTTCAGAGTAAGAAGTATGATAAATATAGTCATTTTAGTTACTGGACAAGCTTGTTTCTGTTTTCTTTTGTTTGTAATTTTATTTTGTGTTTCTAAATTAATCACCTTGTTGCTATATTGGATTTAAGTAATGAAAGACTATATTTTAATTTACAAATGATATTTAACAGAGTTAAATTTAAATTTTGAAATATCAGGGGTTATGTGTAACTAGTCAAAAGTTTTGGGAGTTTTATAAAATTAGCAATTCACATAAGATGTCATGTGTTATCTATTAATCTGATACGACACCTTCCTTTAAAAAGATAACAGCATGGTGCTTATAATAATAATATAAAAAAAAAAGTCAGAGTTTAATTTAAATTTTGAAATGTCTAAGGTTATCTGCAATTGACCCAAAGTTCAAGGGATTTATATAATTTAGTCTAAAACTAATTGTAAAAGGATCTCACTTAGATTTGACTTCCTTCATTTCTCCTTATCTAATTGTAATTAATGGTTGATGCTTAGAATTTTTTTCGCACTTAACTCTACTAAATTCTTATATTTATCCTTTCTGTTAATTGCACTTTATGATTTAATATTTATTTTGCTTCAGGTCTTAATATATAAAAAAGAGTCATATTGTATAGTTTGCATCAATCAAATATCTTAAGCCTTCTATCTTTAATTTGAGAAAAGCCCAACCCTCTCATCTTGAGATTTCCAAAGCCCAACTTAACTCGAGACAACCCATTAATTAACAAAACAATACCAGAATCCTTCGTGGTATCCCTGTTTTCCTACCTAATTGTTTCGGTCAACTAACTAATTTGTAATTAAAACTCATATTTTAAACTATTTGGATCTATATCTAATACTCATTTTTAGTATAATTTTTTAAATATTACTGTCATTAAGTTGAACTTTTGGATCTATCAGTCATTCTTTTATGTTATGCTCTAATATTATTTAATTTTTCAAGCCAGAAAGAAAAAGTATAACTGTATAGAAGTGACACCTCCAATTCGCTTCTAGATGTTCCATGAATTTTGAGTAACTGTATTAGATACCAGTTTTTCCCCTAAATAATCATAATGCATCGAACAAACCACTTGAGGTAATTAGTTTCTATAAATACAGTCCAAACTTCAAAAATCAAATAATTAAAAACATGATGATGCTTGTTTTAGTACAATTTTCGTAGCATTCATTTCAAAATTTATTATGCATGTTCAGAGGAAGTTTTCTGAGTTTATGTTGTGTGTGTGTCATCGAGATCATGTTTGTTCTCTGTCTCTGTGTTTTTTGTTTTGGGCCAACGTTAGTTCTCAAAATCATATACCACAGCAATTTGTTTTTCAAGAGATAAAATAAGTTAAACATAAATAGGTATTACAACGCCACAACAAAAGTTGCTATTTGAAAAAATCATATGGTGACATAAAGTTCACATGTACTAGCCAACTTCCGGTTAAACTAGGAGAAATATGATTAAACAAAATTATATAGCCCGTAACAATTTTAACTGCCTGTAAAAAATATTACCAGTCAGAGACTGGAAACTAAGAAGACGGACAAAAATTATTTTTCCCTTTACTTCGTCCCTTCCGTTGCTTTGTTGACTATGAGAATTGAGAAAGAAAATGGCGAATAATCTGTGAATGAATTTACATATCAAAGGGGTGAACTGAGGTGGAATATTTGGCAGAATGGCTTGTATGACATCTTTGATGCAGCTTGCTCAAACTTGTGGGTGATATCTTCGTTTTCCAATAAGCTTGTTTGGGTGAAAAATCGTGCCCACCAAGATGAACTCCGCATTTTGGCCTTCAGAAATGCAGAAATGTTAATTGTTTGCAGTGATGAATAAAATGGAATTCCAAAACAATGAACTTCAGAACATTGGTGTACTTAATATAAGGTCAATACAAAGCTGCTTCATTTAATCTGTTCTACAAGATTATCGAAATTGCCAGGCAATATAGAAAAAAGATCACAATCAATTATGGATGATTTTGGATGAATTCTGGCTTTGCTCAATTAGCATCATGACATTGGTAATTAAGGCGGCATTGATTCGTACATTTTCTTCTTTTCGTTTTTTAAAGAAGGAATCTAAACTTCTGCTTATAAAGTGTCGACTTCCATCAAATCTCACATTGGTGCTTGTGGGATGATTTTGGAAAATCAAATCCTTCCTCAGTCATAAGCAGGACTTCTCAAGACACAGGATTTCAACAGACGTATTATTATCTATTTAGATAACATGCGAGAAATAACTGAACTCCCATATGTATTATGATAGAACAAAGCCGGATATTTGGAAGTAAGAGAAAGACTATTTACCGGGCGGCCGAATTTGGCCAATTGTGCTACTTTAGCTCTCTGTTGACCAGGGTAACCTACACATAAGAAAAGGTGGCATTGGATTAACAGAAAGTTCAAGTCCAGCAGGGATAACAGAGTATTGCTTCAATTGCTGAAAAATGTAGAAACAACCAACAAACAGAAAACAATACTCTCCAACAAAAATGAGATCACTATTTTTATCATCATGAAGTACCTGTGAAAATAACAACGCCATCAGAAGATACCCTCGCCAGTTCAGGAAGAGTTTTGTTCAAATATTTTGGAGACAAGTAATCCAAAGCATCAGAGACAATAACATGAGAGAAAGAGTTAGCCCTATATGGTAGAGGGAACTTGATATCCACAACCCGTATAATGCCAGTCTGCACTAGAGCCTTGCAGTTCCTATTAGCATCCTCAATGTCATATGGCTCCATACCAAATGCTTCAGTTTCCTCTTCTCTCAACAAATTGGAAACCACTGAACAACTATCAGGGCCCACGTGCAAAATTTTTTTCATGGTCTCTCCATATGATTTCTTTAAAATAGGAATTGCTCTTTGAACTTCAGAAGTGCATGAAAAATCGTCACCTACAAGATGACCATTCATTATAAGAGGAAATTATGTGTTGTGGGTTCAGGGCTGAGAGCCATACAACACAGTGGAAAGGAAAAACTTCAGATGTGCTCGCTAAACCAAAATTCAGACATGATTTTGATATCGATCAAAATAATAACTAGGTCATATTAATAATTAATAACTCTATATTGGTTAAAATTTTAACATGTGAGACATAAATAAGGCACATAAAGCTTGTCAGACATAAATATACTGCACGAGCAGCTATATTGACAGTAACTGTACACAAATGCAGATGAATAATGCTATCCACCCAAGGGCCTCGACAAGGCTTTTTCAGTCAAAACTCTTGCAACCAAATCAGCAGTTCTGAAGGACTGTTTGGACAGATTGTGGTGGTATGATTTCACATTGTTTTGATGTTAATTGCATTGTTCGTTTTTTTTAGGGTGGGGGGTTGTGAAAAATCAGTTATAAGGAATTTGCAGCAAAGAGATTCAGCAGATTCTTTTCAAGTCTGAACAATTTATTTTAAGAAGGCACCTAGCTGTCCTCTAAGCCATACGTGGTACATGTATTAAGAAGGCAAGTAATCCATACTGATATAAAATCTAAAACCATTATCTAATTTTCTTCACATAAAATGTCAGAGAAACTGTCGAAGAGCACTCAAATCAGAAACTTTTTTTGCAACCAACTAGGATAAAGAAACCCTCAAGCAATTGGAGCCCTCAGTTCTCAGGGTTCATATCATGAAAATTTCTCCTGTTTTATTGGCAAAGATTGATTTGAAGACTGAAAATAATGGTCAAGTACCATAAAGATTCTCAACCTCCCCGAAAATAATTTATTGAAAGTTAAAAAGGAAGGCAAAATAATAGGTAAGTTTACCTAATTGATTGTTCCCATCTCCATATTATCCATATTCATTACCGAATTGGCATTATTCACAATAAAAAGGGAATGTCCTGGGTACTGACGCAACCAGACTATATCATTATTTCTCAATACCTCTAGTATATCTAATCATTTTTTCCCGTTTTGATACAATAGTTCATAACTGCATTCCCCCCTCAATTAACAATTCCAATGAAGTCTGCAGATTCTAGTAAAGGATGCATTTACCACTAAACAGGTCCACCTAATTTAATGTAAAATTTACACCAAATCAATGAAAATTTGCTAGGCTTCTGTTTACTACACCAACAAGGAAGCAAACCCTCACACCTTCACTCTCCATAAACACCATGACCACCGGAAAAGAAGATGAAGGAAAAATCTACAGATTTACTAGAACCCAAGTAATATGTTTCTCAGACGTGCCCACACTAGCTTTTTAACAACATAATATTTTACCAGCGTTGCTTCCATTCCACGTAATTTTCCTCCGTGGAGGAACTCATGCCTTTTGTGAAGCTAATAGCTAGAAATTAATTACATACATACATGCATGCATGCATCCCAGGAGAAAACATGATGAGCTCTTACCTTCAACCCTGCTAACAACATCTTTTCTTCCACCTAATAGACCTGTAAATTTTGAAATGTAACTATGTAAGATTATCTAGACAATCATCATGCATGAGAATCAATAAAGGCTCCAACTGTGATACAAAGGAGATGTCAAACACCTCTAATCAGCACAACATTACTTACTAACAAAAACTGAATAGATAACCAGATTCAAAAGCAAAATGTATAAGCATCACTGCCATCTAATTAATTATTGAAGTATAAAATTAACGTCACCATAATGAATATAGAAAACCTTGTTACCTAAACCACCAGAAGCATACATGACAAGGAAGAATGCTCCCTGCAATTTTCATCAATATAAATATAGGAATGTCAGCAAACTCAAATAACATACTAGAATATAAAGTTTGATGAAAGCAATCGTATTGCATATACAAAATTACCAAAAGGACAAGGCCTATGGGTAATAGGGGGGAAGATCTTGATTTTGAGTGTGATAATCCTGAAAAGAGAATGCTTTCACCACGTCGGGTGGGACCTACTTGCCTCCTCGACATGACTTCTTCTCTTAAAGTGATGCGCCCAAAACTATTAAACAGGTTGAAAGAATGAAATGGGAGATCAGACGGATGACTGAAGAAGTTCTACAGAGTATAAACTATAAAGGAACTTATGCATACGTTTTAAATTTCAAATCCTCAGATGCAACAGTTAGAAGACATGTAAAAACTAAGAATATCATTCATCACAGGAAAGAACTCGAGCTAGAAATTTTCAGGCGCGTCATGTATTTGAGCTAACACTGTCAAGACTCAAGAGACTCAACCGAAACGAGTCGCGCACACGCACAATCATGTCAGAATAAGATAGAAATTGATTTTTCATCCCAAAAAAAAAAAAAAATACAAGAGAATTGATTCTTTCAGCCCAGGCGCGCACCGAATACAGCTTGGCCTTGCGCCAAACATGGCTTGGGCAAGGGAAAACCAGGGAAGGGGAAAAGACCGACAGAGAAGTAGAGCAAAATAAAAGAGGATCCATCTTCAACATACTGAAGATGTGTTTTTCTTCAGAAAAATATCATTCATATCTTCTTCTTTTTTTTATAAGTTCACCAC
The DNA here is from genome assembly GCA_025563575.1 of Acacia pycnantha. Classification (NCBI taxonomy): domain Eukaryota; kingdom Viridiplantae; phylum Streptophyta; class Magnoliopsida; order Fabales; family Fabaceae; genus Acacia; species Acacia pycnantha. The sequence goes on from JAMWYP010000355.1 coordinate 410,511, forward strand.
TCCAATGCATTTGTGTTTGTTTCGTGGCATATGTGCGAGCTTCAAAGGTCCCTAGCATTTTCAGAATGCCTCGGCTTAGTGATAGCAAGAATTCAGTAATTTCATTACAAATGGATGTGCTTATGAATTTAGTAATTAGATATAATGCGAAAGTACGCCTAAAAGACACAAGCAGACGAGCACAATCGGTGTGACAGAATTGTGTAGCTGTTTGCTTTCCCTTCAAGTCCATTTGATGAAAAGGATTCGATTGATTTTCTTTCCCAACCAACTTATTTATGCAAGGAAAGAGATTGCAAACGTAACACCGGCAAAAAAAAGACGGAATTCAAGAAGCTCACGTTGAAGAGATTTCACAACAAAACACTGCGGGAAGTGGAGGTTGCAGATGGATCCAGTCATTACGAATTTATTCATCATAGACGCAATTAGTACAGAAACACTATTTCATATCGATCTAAACTCGCACTTGCATAATTGACAGGAAAATAACGAACGATCTGAAAAGGAAGAAAATGAAAATGCGAAGGATAATAGAGAAACCTGATGAGCAAGGAATTTCGGAGACAGAATAGGAAGACGAAGGATTGCAGTTGAGGAGTGAGTTAGATAAGAAATCGCAAATGTGTGGATCTTTAGATCTGCGATTCGTGCTGAGATTTGAAGATTTTTATTGTTGTTTTCAAAGTGGATGTGCTGCCAACTGTGGCCGTAGTGGCAAGAACGCGCGCGCTCTTGCAAACGATCATGGATAAACCAACTTGAGTGACTAAAAGAATTTCCTATAATAAATTAAATCGTCCATCGTGTCGGTACGCGGCACTGGGGCCCATTCCCAAGTTTTTTTTTTTTCTGAGTAACTGCAAGTTGTCCATCTGGACTCTTAGTAAGTGACCAAGTTCAATTCTGACAATTTGACTTTAAATTTCATTTTTTATTTATTTTATCGTATCATTCAATTTCATTATAATATTGAAATTAGTTTTTTTTTTTTTGGAGAGAAATAAATACCATGAAATAAAAATGTTACACATCATGTTTCCACCAAGACTGGGCATGTTTGCATAAAATTTAAAACATTACAGTGGATTTTTCAACCCAAGTAAATTTCTTCAAAGAGAAATGAGTAAGAAAAGTACAGATATCATCATACAAAATGTTAGAATAATTGTTTCTTAATGAAGATCACCTGAAGATTTTTGTTTGTTTGACAAAGAAAACAACATTTGGTGCTGGGTGGATTTTGAAAATAATCACATATATAATTTTGCACCTTAATTCTAATTTAAATATGGTAGGATTAATTTTCCCAAAAAATCCTTTAGAAATATGATAACTTAAAATAATTAATAATAATATATAAAACAGTTATCTCCTACAACCAAACTACGAGTTAGACGACAAAGAAAATCATTTTGGCTTAGTGTTATGGTTGATAAACCAGAAAACATAAATTCTTCATTGGGTTTCTGACTTCAAACGTTAGGGGAGGCCGCACAAGATTGGTTGCACTATTACCTGAACTATCTGTTACTTTTCTCGACCCCTGTATCCAAATCCTCTGACGTTGAAAGTGCTAAGCCACCTTTCATTTTCACTACACTTTTATTTTCTTGACGAAGAAACAGATGGAAAAATAGCACCCCACATCATCAAGATTTTTTTTTTAATTTGCCTGCATATACAGTAATGGTGAACAGGTGTTGGATTTATTAGATGCCAAAGCTGATACAATCACATCACTGCCCATTAAACTATGTTTTTGGAAACTTCCCGAGTTAATCATACACACACTGGGGAATAACTTTTTTTCTCATACGTGTCGGGTAAGAAAGATTTTCCCACTTTGAAAAAACGCTTTTAATCTCCAGCGTACTTGAATACAACTAAATATGTGTCAGATTGCATATGGGAACAGACTACAGAGAGAAGCAAAAACACAGCGCAGAGGATGATCAGGATTTAATAGACTCGCGAACAAACAGAGCATCTAATTTCAGAATCAGTAACACTGTATGTGCTTCTACAATATTTCTTTTGCTTCACCTACTGGGCACCGACTAAAGTCAAATCATTCTGAAATAATTAAAAAGAAAGACAAAGGTATGTTCCGGAAGTTTTGATTTTCATATCAAAAGAAATTCGAATATGATGTTATTCTGTCCCTTTGTGAAGGAAAAGAAAAGTGTAGAATGCGATTAGCTGTAAATCAACACGTACTTTAAAATGAGTCTTGTGTAGTATTCTTCTTCTGCTTTCTGGTAAAGTTTGAAACAGGGTTGAAGAAGTGAATGGAGGTTGAGTACACATGCTGCGAAACAGGGTTCTTCATTCGCATCTTAATAGTGGCTGTGTTGGTTCTATTTGCTGGGCTCATGTCTGGATTAACGCTGGGTCTTATGTCACTGAGCCTCGTGGACCTTGAGGTTCTTTCCAAGTCTGGCACACCCACTGATCGTAAACATGCTGGTAACTATTTGAATTATTCAGAGCTTTAACTTAAGCTTAAGGATGGTTTGTGATGTTGTTGCAAAATTGACTCATGTGGCAAACACACTCTCTTGAAACAGCGAAAATATTGCCAGTTGTGAAAAGACAACATTTATTGCTCTGCACACTTCTGATCTGCAATGCAGCTGCAATGGAAGTATTAACTACGAAACCCTATATTGACTTGAATCCAAAGCAGAAGCTAATATATATATTTTTTTTCATCTTCTCAGGCTCTTCCAATTTTTCTGGACAGTCTAGTGACGGCTTGGGGGGCCATTCTTATCTCAGTAACCTTGATACTAGTGTTTGGAGAGGTGAGTTGTTGCATGAGAGTGAGATTAGTACAATGAACATGATCAGCTTAAAGTGATTAAGGTTATTTGCCATTGGTCACACAGATTATACCCCAAGCTGTTTGTTCGAGGTATGGTTTGGCAATTGGTGCAGCAGTGGCTCCAGTTGTTCGTGTTCTTGTTTGGATTTGTTTCCCTGTTGCATACCCAATAAGCAAGGTGCACATTTGAACCCCAAAACTTTGACTAATGCTTCAATTGGTAATAGGTATTAGTGTTACTGACAATGATTCTGCCAGTTACTTGATTTCTTGCTGGGAAAACAACACCATGCATTGTTTAGACGAGCTGAATTGAAGACGCTCGTTGATCTGCATAGCAACGAGGTGACTGATTGATTTAGCTTTCTTTTTTTCTCTTCAGTATCCTTGATCATATTGTTTTCCCCGCTGAATTGTGCTGGTCACTACATTTGCAGGCTGGAAAAGGTGGAGAGCTAACACGTGATGAGACAATGATTATTGCGGGCGCGCTTCAACTAACAGAGAAAACGGCCAGAGATGTAATGACTCCCATTACTGAAACTTTTGCAATAGAATTAAACGCCAAGCTGGACAGGTGTGTGTATGTGTGGGTTTCTACGTATCAATATGTACATACTTGTTATTTGATGAGGGCTAACACAAATATGACTTTCATGCGTTTGCTTTGCAAAACATGTAGGGATTTTATGGAGTTGATCATAGAGAAAGGTCATAGCAGAGTTCCAGTTTATTATGAGAAACCAAGTAACATTATTGGACTGATATTAGTAAGTGACAGCTGATTTTCTTTTGTAGAGGGTTTATTACATTAGTAAATATATCTGAATCCCTAAATCCCTCTTGTATTTATGAATAATAGGTGAAGAACCTATTAACTATCAATCCAGAAAACGAAATGCCAGTAAAGAATATCACCATGCGCAAGATTCCAAGGTATTATTGTTACCTCAACCGATAGCATACCAACCTTGTGGAAGCCCGATAGCATCTGTTAACTGAAGGACCTGAGGGCCACAGTGATCCCTAAACCTAAACAAACAAAATTAACCATAAATGAGTTTCATCTGTAATATACTATGTGACATTGGTTTGATTAACCCATATAAAGCTGCTTACCAGGGTTTCTGAAACAATGCCATTGTATGACCTACTAAATGAGTTTCAGAAAGGCCATAGCCACATGGCTGCTGTTGTAAAACAGTTTGGTGATGCAGATTTGTCAGCCAATGAAAATCCTACGCAAGGTAAAGTGATGGTTTTCCCCCTTCTATTTTATAAGTTGTGCTTTATTGTTTTCCTCGCCATCGTTCATCATGGAATTGGAGTCCATGGCTAATTTTAAGCACATGACAATGTATAAACTCAGTTAGAGAAGTCAGAGTGGATGTTTCCAGCAAAAGGCACTCACGACAGAAGAATTTGAAGAGCAAAGGATCACTCAAGAAGTTTAAGAGCTTACCAGATGAAGCAAATGCAAGCACAAAAGGCAAGAGATGGTCGAACGGCTTCCACTCCGAGGTGCTTCAAATCACTGACGAACCACTGCAAAATCTCTCTCTAGAGGGGGAAGCTATTGGCATTGTTACACTTGAGGATGTCATTGAGGAGCTATTACAGGTAGGAGGGAATTTCCTTCCATTCTTGTTAATCTCTTCTTTTTGTACCAGCAGAAGATTTAATCGTCTTTCGGATTAATTTATGTAGGAGGAAATCTATGATGAAACAGATCATCGTGATGACTGTTGATTTTCAAAGTAAAAGAGATTCTACAAATTTACCAGTTGAATATTATATTGCAAGTGAACTAGACCTGCTATTTGGTTTCAAACGGTATTGAACAAAAGGTTAGATTGCATAGAAGCTTTTTTCAGGAACATAGATTGGTACCATTGGAATGGATGTACTTTTGATTCATATAAAACAATTCAGTATTGTCCTACTTTAGCTTTTTGGTGACAAATTCGTGAACTGATTAGTAAATGCAAATCATCTCAGTTGGGTTGACATGCCATGTGCTTTGTTGTCTATGCAAAACGTTGGTAAGTTATCAGCAATTCAAACCTGATACAAAAACTAGATTAATGATTATAAAATAAGCCCACAATCGATTAGATATTTTAGAATTCCGTTTTAGCACGACAAGTCAGTTCTACTAGTAAGCATTGTATTATCATAATGGGAAAGAGAGGGAGGGAGGGAGGCACAGGGAAATGGAAAACTGAACACTTCACTTAATAGTCAATAAGAATTGAATACGTCGATCGATATTCCATTTATAGGCTGGCATAGACTAACATAACGACCTCCCCCAAGTAAATTTCTGTGCATATTTATACAACACCAAACATCTCAACTGATAGTCTATATCATGTGCATCGTTGAAAAGAAGGGTTCACTCTAATGATGTGTGCACCCTCCTTTTCAATTACTTATGGCAACTATCAGCGAGTGGCAAATCTATGATTAGTACGTACTACGTAGTGATGTCCACTTTATTCGTAGTGTTAGAAATTGTTGAGCTGAAGGAGCCCGCCATGAGAACAGCCTGCGTCTGTCAACACTCAACATGTACGATTAAGTAGGATTCTAATCAGTAGGAGTTGGGTCTAATAGTAGGGGTTAATGCCTCGTAATGTGATGAACCAAGCTTCAAACTCCCATTAAAAGAGGTGTCAACATGTAGTGGCCGATAGTGCCTCAAATATGGCCTTCAATAGGAAGTTGCATGTGCCTAGCAAAAAAATGTAGGATTTCAATCCCTTCACAATATGAAGAATTGAAGATTTTGTTGGGGAGATAAAGACAGAATAAAACAATCGAAAAATATGAGTTTTGATTTATTAGAAGAAGAACTGCATTTTGCTCTCCTTAAAATGATGGTCATAAATCATATGAGGATTTAAGTCTATTTTAGTCAGCCACAAAAATCCAACTTGCCACTGAGAAAAGTGAACATACCAATAACCTGGAACGAAATAACAGTACCAGGAACTTTCTAAACATGAAAATAACTGCCCAAGATTTGGATAAAAAGCAAGCACATTATTATTGTATAAGTTTAATAATTATCATTAAAAGCTGCCCAAGTAACATGAGTAAATACCTGATGACGTCTCCTTAAGGAAAAACCAAGGATATCAGGCTAATCCCATAACGTGCAGGCCGGGGACCGGACTCCTCCAGGAAATCTCAAGACTTCACGTCACCCTTCTCTCCTGTGATTCACAAGGCATTAGATTTTCCACGTACTCCACCCCAACAGCGTCTTCTAGCCCTCCTTTTTCTCCCATCCTTTTTCTCCTTTGCCTTTTCTTTCAAGTCCCTCTCTCCTCGTCGCTTGTACATCTTAAAAGTGACCTGCCTATCTTCAGCCATCTTCCTCACCTTCTCTGTGATCTCTGCAGCAAGTGTCCTGTTATACAGTTTCCTTAAGCCACGCATAAGCTTTGCAAAAGTATCAGGCTGTGGCATTAACCCAGAATCCATCATGTCCAAACAATACGAACAAGCCTCCTTTACATGTCCTTTTGAAAAAAGGGCATGAATCCAAATTGTCCAAGCACTCACATTAAGCTCACACCCTTTAGTCGTGATACAATTCCAAACATCTTTGGCCATTTCAAGCTTCTCCGCTCTAAGTAGGGAATTCATCAACTCCTTTAGAGTACCGTAGTGAGGAGCAGCAAAAAGGCCTCTCCCAGCCATCTCTTTAAAATGCACACAGGCTTCAACTAAGCAGCCTTGCTCAAGAAAACCATGAATCAAAATGACAAAGGTATCAAGCCTTGGACTAAGCCCACTTGCTTCCATTTCATTCCAAAGCTGAACAGCCTCTTCAATATCTCCTAACTTGCAAGCCAACCTAATGACTGTATTGTAGATTTTAAGGTCAGGAATACAACCAATCTTTTGCATCTCCTTTACAAGTTCCATACACTCTCCCAGTTCTTCCTTCTTTTCATGAGCAGCCATAATGTGCAGATAAGTCAGCTGATTTGGAGCATGGCCTTGCTGTATCATCTGATCCAAAAGTTCATAACCCTTCTCAATTCTTCCCCACTTGCAAAACCCACTAATCAATGTGGTATAGGTTACAACATCTACCTCACAGCCACTTCTCTGCATTTCAATAAAAACCCGCATTGCCTGTTCCAGATTTTCCTGTTTACAAAGTGCTTGAATCAAAACCGTGTATGATGTTGCATTTGGTTCACAGCCTTTACTTTGCATTTCTTTCAAAAGATCATAAGCATCTCCCATTTTTCCAGCTTGAGCATACCCACTAAGCAAATTGTTATAAACCACTACATCCAATTTAATCCCTGCATCCTTCATCTGCACCAACACATGCTTTGCTTCCATAAGCTTACCTTCTCTACACCAACCATACAACAATGAAGTAAAATGCTTTGCTGTTGGTGTAAATCGAAATCTCATGTCCTCAAAAAGTGAAGCCGCTTCCTTAACGTTACCATTTTTGCACAATGCATCTAACAAGCACCCAAAAACATATTCATCCGGCTCGCACCCGTATTTGGGCATTTCATCCAATACTTCAATAGCCTTCTGAACCATCCTCGCAGAAGCAAACCTCCTCATCAAAATAACAAACACCTCAGGCGAAATTAATTGTGGGTTCTCCTTCCTCATTTCTTCAATAAGAGCCCAAACAGCACCAAATTGCCGCATTTTCCCCAAAACCTTGATCATAGCTTTGTAGACCTCGTGACCGTGACGATAGCCTGATTGCTTTGAAGCCCACCCAAAGAATCTATATGCCAAATTCCCAGCATCACCACAGCGGTTCAATACACGCTCAGTTAAGCCAGACCGCACAACAACTCCTGATTCCTGCAATGCAAGCTCCAATTTGGGAACCCTGGAGTGGAACTTTCTCAATATTCTATAAATATTCTCGACATCAGAAGCAAACTCATCGGGGTTTGGGTCACTTGTATTATTTTCTGAACTAGCATCAAGACGAACGAGGCCAAACTGACTTGCTCCAACATATGACATTAAATTGCAACTGCTGCTCTCAGATCCCAATGGCTTGTGGTTAGCATGTGACTCTGAAGAAGTTCGAAAAGTGTTCACGGCAAAGCCAGTAGAAGAGAACATAGCTACAATATCTCCATGTCCAATCATTGATGGTTTTCTCCAAGGAAGTGGGAGATGATTGCGATAGCATAAGAAAAACATGCTTCTCACTGAAAATCTCTGCATTTTCTCTGAAGCTGCTGCTTTTGTAGTATATGCTAGAATTCAAAACTCCATTTTACCCTTTGTTTTCAAGCATGTTCCTGCAAGTCCAAGAACAGTGCATTATAATTTCTCTTGCAATGACATATATTGTAACACCTAGATAATTTTGAGCGACAAGCAAGAAGTACGAGATAAACCTCACTCCATAAGCCTTATTTATTAAAATCGATAAGCACACAATTTCCAAATTACAAATAATTGATGGAGACGACTTTACTTGAATAACATCAGATGGTTTATTCATATTCATGAAGCTTTGAAGAATTTTGGCAAAGTCTTCCTTGAACATTAGACCTGTCGACATATCTACAACAACCAATGATCTAATCTGTAATGGCTCTTCTAATTTCAAGCATTTTATCAAACATCTGGTATGCACTTAGAAGGGTCGGCATATGATAAGGGAGATGACATGGTGTTGTTATTGTGGTGGTATTTTTCTTAACAGAACGTTTTTTCACCCAACACCAGAGATCTACAAAGATTCAGATTACTCGTTACCCAAAGCAAAATTACAATTATGAGAAGAACTGCAAAACCCAGGAAAAAAAATCAGCAGCAGCAACTATTCAAACACCTTGCTCATTGTCCCTTTCTCGTACACACATCTTCCTCACTACCCGTTTGTTTTTCAATTTCATACCACTATCAGAGAATAATTACAGAAAAAGCAACAAGAAATTGAAGGCTAGACCGTCTTCAGAGTTCCATTCACAATATACTCATAACCATGTTCCCATAATTTATTCAACCTATAACAATCAGAAATCACGAACCTGAAAAGCGACCAGCAGACCAAGCCCGCACCATCAAATAGCCGATTCTCAGTTTCTAAAGGCTAAAACTTCCATAAACCTTCAATAATCCACCGTCTCCATCTCGGTATGGAGCGGAATCCAACGGCCCAGTTTTCCGTCGACGGGAACGAATGATTTTGAAGTTAGGGCCTGTTTGCTACGCGGAGGGACGGTGGGAAGGGAAACGAAGATTAGCAAGTTTCCCCATTTGGGAGGTATTTAGCATTTCTCGGGCTCACCAAACTTCCCTTGTATTAGTAAAATCTCAAGTTTTCACATGAACAATAACATTTTTTTGACATATTTACCCCTCAAATTTGAACTTGTCAGAAACGTTAGAACTTGGCGGGAAAATTTGAACTTAGCAGAAATTTTTTTTTTTTTCACAAATCGAACTTGATAAGAGCATATTTTTTCAAAATGTATTTTAACAAAAAAATTAGTTTCCTTTTTTATTTTGAATTAATTACGTTTGAGGATAAAATAGTTATTTCCTCATTCTTTACCAACTACTACCCATTCATTTTCTTCCTACCAAACAACTCATTTTCCTTAAGTCATCTTCTCTCATTTTTCAAACTCTTCTCTTCCCTTCTTTTTCCTCCTTTAAGTAAAAAAATTTACCTAATTAAAGCAGATTGGAAACATTTTCCCAAAGTAATGCAGTTGGTGGCGCAAGAAAAGGTCACGCGACTTGTTACGTAAAAAAGACTCACGCCACTTTGACAAAATGTATCAGTTTGTATCAGTCCCGTGAGGAAAATTAACTTTCTTCACGGGACAAGTCCCGTGAACTTTCTTCACGGGACTTGTCCCGTGAATTATGGAATCAGACCCACTAAAGTGGGTCTGATTCCATATAAAAAAAAAATATAATAATAATATATAATAATAATATATAATAATGATAAATGATAAAAAGTGGAATAATTTTAAGCTCTACTTCATTTAATTTGATTATAACAACATTATTTTTTGTGTATAAAAAAGATATATAAATCCCCTGTATTGTGATATGTTGTTATAAAAAAAGATACAGATCCCAAAATCAATACTGTTGTTATACAAATATTTGGTGTATAACAAATATATAGATCCCCTGTATTGTGATATGTTGTTATAACCAAATTGTACCGCATTATAACAACAGATCACAATACAGGGGATCTATATATTTGTTATACACCAAATATTTGTATAACAACAGTATTGATTTTGGGATCTATATCTTTTTTTATAACAACAGATCACAATATATGGATCTATATATCTTTTTTATACACAAAAAATAATGTTGTTATAATCAAATTAAATGAAGTAGAGCTTAAAATTATTCCACTTTTTTATCATTTATTATTATTATATATTATTATTATATATTATTGTATTATATATTTTTTTTTATATGGAATCAGACCCACGTGGGTCTGATTCCATAATTCACGGGACTTGTCTCGTGAAGAAAATTCACGCTACTAAGTAGCGTGAATTTCCCTCACGGGAATGACACAAACTGACGCATTTTGTCAAAGTGGCGTGAGTCTTTTTTACGTAACAAGTCGCATGACCTTTTCTTACGCCACCAACTGCATTACTTTGGGAAAATGTTTACAATCTGCTTTAATTAGGTAAAATTTTTTTAAAAAAAAAATTATTTTGGGCAAAAAGCCCAACTTTCCCACACAAAAAACGTGTTTGCCTCCCACGTCTTCTGTCGACTATACATCCCACAAGAGCCAAAGTTCCCTCAACCATTGGAAGGTTGATTCCATCTGAAAGAGGCGGGAAAGTCGAAATGTTCCAGGGAGAGTGAAAATGTCGGACAAAAAGGCCCCTTGAAAACATTGTATTCCTTTAAAACCACGAGCAAGGCGCGAGGTGGACGAAGCTATCAATGAATGAGCTTGGAACTATAGTGGGCGTTTTTCGGCAAAGGAGAACTTGAACCCAGGGGGAGAGGGCTGCATTTAAGGTCAGTATTCATTCGAAATCAATTTCTATGTGATTTACCAGTATGGGTCTAAGCTTTTCGTGACCAACAAGGTTGTCTTTTTTAAAAGAACCAACGACATGTAAAAAGACACTCCCCTCCCGCTATATAAACCATCTGAATAAGAGATTTATTTGACCACTTGGCGATCAGAATGTTACGAAACGACCACCCGCTTCACCGAACTTTCATCAGTTTTACGGGTCAGTTCGAGTCAAATAAGGTTTGCATATACAAAATTACATCGTCCCTCAGAAAAATTCGCTGAGGAAGAGTTCTTCTGAAAATTATCAAAAGCCCAAAGTTTGTCAAGGGTGTAAATTGCGATCCCTTACGGCTTTCTGCGGAGCCACTCATGGGTTTATGAACTCCAGACCTGACAAAAGCCATGGGCATTGAGCCTAACTCCACTTGAACTAATCCAGGTGGAGTCTTGAACTCCCCCTTTTGATCCATGAAGACAAGTTGCCAAATTTAATTTTTCAATAACTTTACTTTGTGTTTCCATTCAATATTTATTGTTAGAAGAATTAATAATCTGTCTCTTTAGCTGTAATTTGTATTTCCATTTAAGTAAAGAAGTCATTATTAACTACTCCCTCATATGGACAAAATTTGTAGTGCAATTAGCACTACAAACTTTATCCTATAAAGTTGCTGACCAAGAAATGAAGGAAAACGAAAATTAACCAACAAAAATGTTATAAGTTCAAATCCAAGAAAATGACTGTCAAAAGCAAAAGAGTCTTCTGGAAGGGCATGAGATCCATCAAGCTCGTCACTGTGCAGTGTCATAAGCAGTTTCACTATTGTTCATTGATGGGGAAGGTGACGACTATGAGATTGCTGGGTTGGGTGCGTGGTGAAAGAGGCGAAGGAGAATACGACAAGACTATGAAGGCTTAGGAAGCATGAAAATGAAGATGAAACCTCCACCTAATAAATTTAATCCAGCCTCCGTCCTGTACTTCCCTGCATACCACCATCACCAACCTCAGTTCACATAATAGATGCTTCAAATTAGTGATGCACCTGCAAGTGAAGAAGTGCTCATCTAATAGGTAAGAATAATTCAGACACAGAAAATTAGGAAGATGAGAGATAGAGAAGAAGAAACAGAGGGTTGAAGAAGAAGAAGTTCAGAGGGATTGAGAGAGAATAACAGATAGATGAATTTCTGAATAGTAACCAATTGTCATTAACAGCAAATCTGATTTACAATAGGAATATAGATCTATTTATAGGCTTATAATCATTGCCTTCTGGCCAATTCTTTAATTCCCTTTAACTAACTATCACAGCCGTAATTATTGCCAACGGCTGTCTATACTAGCTGACTCTAACTAACTATTAATCCTTTAATATGATGATTACATAACATCATCATAGGTGCTGAGTATGGAAACCAATTCCCAAACAAATCAAAGCCATTTTGGTTGTGGCAATATCTCTCCTCTGCGCCTCAATAGTGGACCGCCAATCAAGAGGAGCTCTGTAATAAGCTAGTAAGGTTGCAGCAAAAAACATTTGCCTCACTCCTTCAGCCTTGATTATGGGAAATATTATGCCTGATGCACACTGACACAATTTCTCTAGTGAGAATGACAAAATTTGTAATTACATCAAAGCATCATAAAAAACTAAAAAAGAGAACTCATAGTGACGGATGAACTAGAAGGGATGCAGGCCATGCAAAAAAAAAAAAAAAACTAGAAGGAATGGAGGAAGGAGGAGTAGGCAGGCGCCAGGCACTCACCCAAATTAATCTGGCTGCAATCCAGATGCGTTCGAATGAAGGAAATGGGAAAAGTAAACGGCCAACTCCATAGACTGCAACAGCAAAGAAATGGAGAACTAAACTCAAGGGATGAGGGTTTAGAGCAGAAAGTAAGGCCATTGGTCCGTTCGAGAAGATGCCTTCAAGGCTCAAGTAGTCAAAACATGCTTGGCGCAGTTGCTTTCTCGCTTGATCAGGTGAAGCAGAAAATACTTTGTACAGGGCACCTGCCAACGTATTTATAGTGGATGCCATTGGCTACAGGAGGCATGTAAGGTCATGAGTTGCTCTTTGGTGAGAGCACTTGTGATTCTGAATTTACTATCATATTGGTTTCTACAATAGTAATGTTTCATCCCACAGTTACTTTGACAGCAACATCATTAGACATGAAACTATATGCAGCATAGTATATGAACCAATTTCCAAAACAAGATGCATAAAATACAGAAGCTGCTTACCTTGCGCAAAATGTAAAAGGATTCAAGATACTTGCACAGTAATGCTGCGTCATTTAGGTTATGAAATGGCCTGAGAAGGTCACATAGAAGAACAATATCAGACAGTGCCACTGTCACTCCTCCACCAGTCAAGGGATGCCGCATGTTGAAAGCATCGCCCATTAAAAGGGCTCCGGGAGTAGGAAGAGGATAAGCCGGCATGCTTCTATTAGGCATGGTTCTAATATTCCCCCTATCGATAGCATATATGAAGGCATCATGAAGCTCAGGTGGAATCTGTGATAAAAATTAACACAAGGAATGCAGAAAGATATGAATCAAATTGAAACTTCTAGCTCTTTCACTGAGAAAAGAAAATATAAAGACTGTAAGTCACAACAATTGTGCTATCCGTGAAGCAAATTTAAGATACCTGTGGAGCCACTATATTCTTTAAATACTTGGACATTTCACCATTTCTGATGGAAGGAAGCTTTTGGCCAGGTAAATCAACTAAGCAACGAACCTCAGTGCTGCTGATGGGATGAAGTAAGATGGGGGAAGGATCTGCTAAAATAACATGCCCATGATTTGCAAATGGAAGTTGACAATTTTCTAGGATTAAACCCACAAAGCAAGAGGGCACTTCTATCTGGCAAAAGTTTTAAGAGAATTAACTCTTTGGAATTTATGACACTCAAAGCTATGTGTACTGACTAATTGGTGTACGGATAGAAGTAACTTTAGAAGTCTGCATTTTGGCACATTCTTGACTTTTGAGCGAGAGAATAATTTCTCGCATAAAAAAACAAAAAAGAGGAAACAAAAATAGAGCAACCTTTCTAGCAAGGCAATACAACCTTGGGCTGGCAAAGAGACTGACGCAAATTTGAGAAACACCCATCACACACGATTGTTAAGGGAGCATAAGCTTTATGCTCTACGCCATCCTTGGTTCTGTACTGGACTCCTTTAACAGTTCCATTCTCCTCGAGCAGGGATGTTACATTGCCTTGTTCCATTTGTACACTAAACAGAACGATAAAAGCAGATGGAAGTGATGAGAATAAGATAATCAAGCCCAACAATACAAGAAAAAAAAACATGGACAGTGAAATATACCACCTATTAATATCTTATAACAAAAATTTTATGATATCAAATAATAACAGTTAGAAAAAGACAAGAAAGACAACTTGGGGAGTTCAGCAGCTTTTTCTCTCATCTTCTGTATAAAACGACCATTGTGAAAGCTCCTCCCAGCCACATTAGCGGGAAACTTTTCCAAGGGATAAGGTAGCATGGTATTTTTTCCATCCTTGAAAAGAGCATATCCTAGCACTCTTTGAGCATCAATCTGCTCCACACAATCTAACATAGAAGACAAGCATCTATATCACATTTCAATAACATTATTGATAAAAGATATTTGTATTTATGGCCAACTTAGCCTCCATCTACCATAATCTAATGATAATGACTGTGGCAGGATAAAAGACAAATTTCAAGGAAGTGTTAAAAATATTTTATTTCCATGGGTGTATATTTCTTTCTATTTCACAAATACATATATAATTCACCGCTTTGGTATTGATAGTAGCAATTTGTAACCAAGCTAATGATAGGAAAAGATACCCGATCCAACCAAGCACCAGATTAATCCATACAAATTTTGTATGCTCCTTTGATCTGCATACCTTCTAACCCCAATTCAATCAGCTTCAGGTAACCACCTGGCTGGAGAAGTTCACCTATGATTCTGTCTGGCTCAGTCAAGTCTCTATCAATAACATGCACATGTCTTCCATCCTTCCAAAAATTGCAGAAAACACACATCATTATGGATGTCATGACTGCTAGTAAATCCATAGTCACATCCTTTTCCTCGTTGATAGCCCAATATATCCTATTAAAGGATAACAAAAAATTGCAAGCGAATTTCATAATGACTGGAATGGGACATTGGATTAAGTGCTGTGAGAAACAAATGCAAGCTCGATCATCTAAATTATCCTAAAAGCATGTTTCGAGGCTTCTACTAAACTATGCGAGCTTCCAAGAACGACTTCATGTTTACCATCCCCTAGCAAAATAACTGCCAAATCTACAGACAAAATGGCAAAATTGCGTTCAGTTATGAGCATTCACCTTGCCAAGACTATGAGCCAGAGCGGACCCAGCCACACCTGCGCCCACAATGATGACATCAGGAGGGAAGGCTGATGAGAATTCTGTGTCGCCAGAGGCGCTCGTGCATTTCAATGAGACCGAGAGCTTGCTTTCTCTGTTAGACTCTAAGCTAATGAAATTACTCATAAATTTAACAGCAGCATTTGCTCTTACGGGGATTTGATTTTCAGGAGGATGATGAGACTTTCCAACCTTAATTATGGCAGTGATTGGATCCGAGCGAAAAATCGATGCTCTTTGGAGAAGGAGCATTCTGTTGCTCTGGTGCGATCAAGGATCAAGAATACGGACCTTTCTCTCAGGGAAGAAGAATCCGAAAGTCTAATAATCCCATACAGATCCCTCTCTTAATTCACCCAAAAGCCCACTTTTTTTTTTTTTTGAAGGATGGATAATTGGATATAGATATTTTTAGGTCGAATTGTTTTTGCTCAAAACGTAACTATATTATCAAAAGCTACATCAAAGCATAGCATGACAATTACATTAAAGAAAACAAACCAGAAGGGAAACACTAACAAATTAAATAAAATAAACCAAATGTAAGGGAAACTAATAACCAAAACCACTGAAGAGATATGAATAAAAGTAGCGTCAATAACTGCCCCGGCTTCCTGAACATCTAAGGTTAGAAGTGATATGAGAAAAGGTGTTGGTTGCAAAACTCACCCTACAGGGCACATCTCCTTATAAACATAAGGAGCAAATTGATCGATTACACAATTGCCCCAATTTGGGGTAAGAAACAAAGAAAACACGACCTCAGAAGAAAGAAGATAAATGAAGTCTTGAAGAATACTTCTTCTCCTCCAATCAAGTAGATTTGGTGACGTCGACCACCTACCAAACAAACTAAGGCTAACACTAGCGTTTTGGATTCGTCACCATTGAACAATCCTAACAATGGTCCTCTGAGAGGTAAAACATATAACAACAAGGACCATCAATATAACCCTTCCTCCAAAAATGTGAAATCCGAACCACAACAGAAAACACCACAACTAAAACCCCAAAACACAAAAAACTTAGAAAAATACAGACGTCCCCTCTACCGACAGAGACCGTCGAGGAAGGAGACGCAGTTACAATAGTTCGCACGACGAGGAAGAAGACTCCTACCGCCTTAAGAAAGATATGGAGAGGGAGAGGAAATGTTCGCCCCAGAGGCGAGAGAGGACCATAGTCGCATACAAAGATCAAAGGGTCACCACAGCTAGAGTGACGGTGAAGACGGAGAATATAGGAGGGCCGGCACTGATGAAGATGGAGGCTCGCCGTTGTGCGTCTCTGAGCCGATCTGAGAATCGCAACTCCAACATTCCCCGGCGCTACCTTTTTCTGGTTCTTCGAGCACTAATCTGCTAGTCTATTTGCGATTGTGGCTCGGGATGGTGCTCGTCGGCGACAAATACACCACCGGCGAGAGAGAAACCCTAATGTTGGAAGTCGAGCGAGAGCAAGGCGCAAGAGAATCGTCAGGGATTTTCCAAGTGATATGGAAGAGAGTAAAATTAAAAGAATACTCGTCACATTTTTGGGTCGAATTGTCTAACTATGAACATAGATGTTTTTGGACTAAAGTATGGATATAGATTTGGAGATTTTTTTTTTGAAGGGAAATTTTTTCTTCTTCACCAAATAGAAAGGGAAAGTTAATTAATTGGTTCCTGCATCTTCTCATGATGTACCTATGCTTTGGAATTTTATACATTATCTCCATTTGTTAAGATAATATCTCATCTTTATCGAATACTAGCAGTAAGGCTCATTGGAAAATACTAGCTGAGTGGTTAAGGGGGACTTAGCTGAAATATAAATTAAAAGGCACGATGTTGTCAAACAAAGCAAAACATTGATTGAAGCGCACAATTATTACCAATAATCACTAAGACGCTAACTTAATTGACACCATTATTACCATGTATGTGTTGTAAACTGTAATGATAGTTTTGTAAATGAACTTAATAAAGAGTTAGTTATAAACTTTTAAAGTATAAGGAAAATATAATTCAAATTAACCTTAAAGCCCAGTGATAATATACACAGAAGCTAACGTGTCTCATGACTTCAAAGATCATGGAACATGCAACGTGGCGAGCCTCTAACCCCGTATATAAGTATAATGCTTGTTTGACATGAGGTTTTCAAAAACAACTTTTTTAGTCGTGATTTATAATATATAAGGTAATTAACTATGTGAAAGAGGTCTTGTCTCGATTTGGCAGAAGATGCAAAGAAGTTATGCAATGCCGATGATTCGAAAACTCATTAATCCCAACCTATTCTCCCTCTGCCAAAGCATTTCTTGCTTACCTCCGTTTATAATTCTAAATCACTTTTTTCTACTTTTCATTATTAACCCTCATCACTGTTTCATTTAGGCTCTTCAATAAGGAGCTCAAATACCACTTATTTGATAAAAGTCAGATTGCATTAAGATCGATCACATCTTAGCCACACCTTGCACACACATTAATTTGTGTTAACATGGATATTTTTTCTTGAAAAAAGGGTGGGCATATAAATATACATATGCATTCCCATGCCATTGGAAATATTGATCTATTATCAATCATGGAAAGATTGATCTGGAAACTGTTTGTCTTCATGAAACATGTCCACTACAATAAATCTGTTGAAACATATCCACTAGACCATGATTCCATTGCATGGCCCCAAAACTAAACAATACAAAAAAGCCATGATTGAATTGTACTCACAGCTTAATATAAGGCATATTTATTCAATTTAATTAGATTAAAAAAATTACTTAAGTTAGTTACTTTAGTGTCTGACAATACTTTGAACAGAATCAACTCTAATTAAACTATAAAAGAATACTTGCGGCTAGCCAACCTCTTGAGCCTGTTTGGGTTTGACAGGGATTACATGATAACTTGTACTTTAGTTAGTTTGTTGTATAACAACTTGTATTTAGTTAGTTTGTTTATTAGTTCAGTTACATATAGAACTCTAGCTTACTTTGTACAGTGACTTCATTTATCCTATATATAATGCACAG
The DNA here is from genome assembly GCA_025563575.1 of Acacia pycnantha. NCBI lineage: Eukaryota > Viridiplantae > Streptophyta > Magnoliopsida > Fabales > Fabaceae > Acacia > Acacia pycnantha. The sequence continues at coordinate 428,822 of JAMWYP010000355.1, forward strand.
TGATGCTCAATAATACACACAGAATTATTTACCAATTGTCTAGTAACATGGTATCAATAGCCATCTGATTTTTCTCTCCTTTCTTTCCCTTTCCCGATCCTTTCCCTTTATTTTCCATTCTCGATTCCTCCGCCCTAACCCTAACCATCACTCTCTTTCCCTTCCATGGCATCCGTCTCCGACGCCGATGGTTCCTCAGCCACACCTTCAGCTTCCGCGACCACACCATCACCGCCTCTCCCAAATACTTCTCCCGTCACCGACATCTCCTCCCAATTTTACATTTACCCAAACGAAAATCCAGCTCTCATTCTCGTTGCTCCCCCTCTCGATGGCTCCAACTACCACATCTGGGCCAGAGCCATGCGTATGGATTTACTTTCGAAGAACAAGCTTCGGTTTGTCGATGGCTCACTCCCTTCACCATCGTCGACTGCTTCTTCATTCCCAATTTGGGAACAGTGCAACAACCTAGTTCAGGGCTGGTTAACTCGGTCTCTTTCTCCCTCTATTTCTAAGAGCGTTTTGTGGTTGATTCTGCTGCTGAAATATGGAATGATCTCCGGTCCAGATTTGCTCAATCGGACCTCTTTCGAATTGCTGATCTCTAGGAAGAAATCTGCAATATCAGGCAAGGTTCTTTCTGTGTGAGTGACTATTTCACTAATCTGAAGATTCTCTGGGATGAAATGTCTAACATCCGTCCGTTGAAGCCCTGCTCATGTGGATCCCTTGGCAACGCTCTCCTTCATCGGGAAGAGGATCAGGTGATACGATTTCTGAAAGGGCTTAATGAACCATATCCTCCATTAAATCTCAAATTATGCTTCTTGATCCCCTTCCCCCAATTACTCGTGTGTTTTCTTTGGTTGTTCGACATGAGAGAGAACTGCACCTTCCTGTTGGTTTACCTGATTCAACTGTTCTAATGACCAAGGCTCCACGTTTTGGTTCCTCTGGTTCTAAGCCAAAATTATGCACCTACTGTGGAAAACCTCGTCACACCGAGGATACATGCTATCGGAAACATGGTTTCCCCCCTGGATTCAAATTTCGGTCATCTGGTACCCCTAACTCGGTGAACAACATTTCCACTCAAGGTTCTAGTTCTGGTTTAGTTCAATTGCCCTCTGTTATGGCTTCTTCTCCAGCGTCCTCTCCTTCGACTGCTACCATTCTTCCTCAATTGTCAGCTGATCAATACACACGTCTCCTCAGTCTCCTTGGTCCATCTCCACAACCTTCAGTTAATCATTTGTCAGCTTCAATTTCGGTCCCTACTGAAGGTAAAATTTCCTCTTCCACAAATGTATCATGGATCATTGATTCAGGTGCGACTGATCATGTATGTTGCTCTTTAGATTTGTTTACGTCTTACACGTCAATATCTCCTATCTCTGTAAGTCTTCCCACTGGTTCTAAAACCATTGCTCAATTTTCTAGCACCATTCACATTTCAGAATCGTTAATTCTGTACAATGTTCTGTTTTTGCCTCATTTTTCATTCAATATTATATCTGTCTCTCGTTTAACAGTGTCTCACAATTGTTTTTTAACCTTTTCTCCCTCTGGTTGCCAGATTCAGTCAACTCTTCCTTCGCTGATGATTGGTTCAGCTAAACTTTTTGAGGGCCTCTATATCCTTACTGCAGATATGCAACCTTCTCCTCAGGTTCTTCTAACCAACACTACTTCAATACCAAATAATGCTCTCTGGCATCTGCGATTGGGGCATCCATCTGCCTCAACACTTTCAATTTTACATAAGCAATTTTCAGACATTACTGTATCTTCTTCATTTCCTTGTGATACTTGTCATTTTGCAAAACAGAAACGCTTGTCTTTCCCTGTAAGCACAAGTTCATCTAATTAAATCTTTGATTTGGTTCATGTTGATATTTGGGGCCCATTTTCAATTCCCTCCATCCAGGGTCATCGTTATTTTCTCACAATTGTTGACAATTTTTCTCGTTACACTTGGCTTTTTTTGATGAAAACCAAATCTGAAACTCAAACTCACATTTAACAGTTTTTTGCACTTGTTCACACTCAATTTTCCGCTGCTATTAAAATTTTGCGTTCTGACAATGGTATTGAATTTATTATGCCACAATTTTATGCTTCTCATGGTCTTATTCACCAAAAATCATGTGTTGCTACCCCACATCAAAATGGCTTAGTTGAACGCAAGCATCAACATATTTTGAATGTTGCTCGTGCTCTTCTATTCCAATCTCATCTCCCAATTTCATACTGGTCCTTTTTAGTCCTTCATGCTACTTGTATCATAAATTGTTTGCCTTCTCCTATCATTCACAACTCCACCCCTTTTACTCGTCTGTATGGTTTTCCCCCTTCTTATTCCTTGTTCAAAGTTTTTGGTTCTCTTTGCTTTGCATCCACATTGAGCCACAATCGTTCCAAATTTGCTCCTCGTGTCGCAAATGTGTTTTCTTGGGTATTCCCCCTGGTTCTAAAGCATTTACATTGCTTGATATTTCTACAAACCAAATTTTTTTGTCTAGAGATGTTATTTTCCATGAACTTGTGTTTCCTTTTCAAAATGACAACATCACTCCCATTTCTACCACTTGGCCTAACCACAACCCTCTACTCCTTTCTTAGAAGATACTTCTGATTCCTCCCCATCCTTACCTACTAGCCGAGATACCCCTCCTTCCCTTAATTTTGACACTTCACAATCACCCATAAATTCCCCTCCATGTCGCTCCACCAGAATTCATCGCCCTCCTTCCTATCTGCGGGATTATCATTGTGCCCTCACTACTTCTACTATCCAATCATCATGCAAAGGTATTTCTCGTTACCCTTTATCTTCTGTTCTTTCTTATTCTTCTCTTTCTTCCAATTATCATTCTTTTGTTAATGCTGTTACCACTAATCCTGATCCTTCCACCTTCAAACAAGCTGGCAAACTATCTTTTTGGAGGGAAGCCATGGCTGCTGAAATAAGGGCTTTTGAACAAAATCAGACCTGGATCCTCACTCCATTGCCACCGGGAAAGAGGACTGTTGGCTGTAAATGGGTTTTCCGCACCAAATTCAAAGCTGATGGTACTATAGAAAGGTATAAAGCTAGACTTGTGGCTAAAGGTTACACTCAAACCGAAGGTGTAGACTATTTTGACACTTTTTCTCCGGTAGCCAAGATGACTTCCTTACGTTTATTACTGTCTATAGCTACTGCCAAACATTGGCATTTACATCAGTTAGATGTCAATAATGCTTTTCTCCATGGGGATTTAAAAGAAGAGGTTTATATGTCCCTTCCCCCTGGTTACACTACTTCTGATTCTACACTTGTTTGTAAATTGCAAAAGTCTCTTTATGGATTAAAGCAAGCAAGTCGGCAGTGGTATTCTAAACTTTCTTCAGCTTTGCTGTCCTATAGTTATTGTCAATCTGTTTCTGACCATTCCTTGTTTTTCAAAGCATCCGAGATTTCTTTTACTGTCATTCTTGTCTATGTTGATGATGTGGTGTTTGCTGGAAATGATTTAACTGAAATCAGCTTAGTCAAATAGCGATTAGACTCTGAATTTAACATTAAAGACCTTGGTGGGCTTCGTTATTTTCTTGGTCTTGAACTTGCTAAATCTCATGATGGTATTTTTTTTTTATCTCAACGCAAGTTTGCTCTTGAATTACTTGAAGATACTGGATATTTGGCTTGTAAACCTGCTTCTTGTCCCATGGACCCTTACCTCAAGCTTTCTAATACTCATGGCACCCTTTTACTTGACCCCCTGCCTTATAGAAAGCTTATTGGTCGCTTGCAATATCTTACTACTACACGGCCAGATCTGAGTTTTGTCACTCAACAACTCAGCCAATTCATGTCTGCTCCTCGGGACACACATTTTTCTGCTGCTCACCGGGTCCTTCGCTACATTAAATCCTCTCCGGGTTCTGGTATTTTCTTTTCTACTTCTTCTGATTTACAGTTAAGGAGTTGCAGTGATTCTGATTGGACTGGCTGTTTAGACACTCGTCGCTCTGTTACTGGTTTCGCTATTTTTCTTGGTTCTTCCTTAATTTCTTGGAAAGCCAAGAAGCAAGCTACAGTTTCTAAATCATCTTCAGAAGCAGAATATCGGGCTTTATCATCTACTACTTGTGAATTGCAATGGCTTATATATTTGTTGAATGATTTTCACATTTCTCATGTTGTTCTTGCCTTACTTTATTATGACAATCAATCAGCCATTAAGATTGCTGCCAATCCAACCTTTCATGAGAGGACCAAACACATTGATATTGATTGTCACTTAGTAAGAGAAAAGCTTCAAGCCAAGGTTATTCATCTTCTTCCTGTTAAGTCTGCTGATCAGCTTGCAGACATTTTTACCAAGCCTCTTCACCCTACTCGGTTTCATGATCTCAAGTCCAAGCTAGGCATCCAAGACATCCATGCTCCAACTTGCCGGGGGGTGAAAGGGATTACATGATAACTTGTATTTTAGTTAGTTTGTTGTATAACAACTTGTATTTAGTTAGTTTGTTTATTAGTTCAGTTACATATAGAACTCTAGCTTACTTTGTACAGTGACTTCATTTATCCTGTATATAATGCACAGTGATGCTCAATAATACACACAGAATTATTTACCAATTGTCTAGTAATAGGGTTAGAGGTGGGAGAAATGATTTATTTTTAATCTGACTTTTGTAGAAGTAAGATATGATAAAAGTCATATTGTAAATGCAATTTGTGTTTGTGTTTTTATATGCTAATTGGATCGATATATCCAACTGGTGTTGGATAGCCAACCAAATAATATTTCCTTGAAGAATTTTTTTTTGATTGGTACACCTTTACAAAAATTATGGCTAATAATCCAATTCCTATTATTTCCCCAATTACGATTCCTATGATTCTTCCTCTTCTTCTGAGCCATGTTTTGTCCTTTTTCGAAATGTTGTGCCCTGATTCCGACGGAGGAGAATTAATTGTCTTTGGAAATGCGGCGAATGCCAGAGGAGACGTCAGAGAAGTGTAATTTGTTGAAGGAGATGGTGATGATGAAATGGAACATGTGTTGTCGATTTGTTCTCCGCAGAGATTGGGATTACCAGAAAGTGAACTTGAATTGGAGTTCATGAAAATAGAGTAATTGGGAACCTCTCCGGCGAGTTTGTTGAAGGAGAGGGCAACAGTAGCGTTGCTCAGGATTTTTCCAGCAATTTGGTGGGGATTTTACCGGAAATTTTGTCGAATGAAACGTTCAAGTATCTCAAATCTTCCCAACACTTACCGCTCGCTGCACCCCAACGCTTTGTGATTGGGCTTCCGAAAATAAGGAGCTTTTTCTCCAGAAGTTAGTCACTGTAAGTTTTCTCAAACACCATTTCACTGAACTTTTTTTAAGTTTTCTCAAACACCATTTCACTGAACTTTTTTTCAATCTCACTGAGCTTTTAAAGGTGAAGACCACTATCAAAATAGGCTGCTTGTAGGGGGAGCAACATCATCAGCCATCAACTGAGATTGATGAGGGAAAAGGCACGTTATACAATCGCGGAAAATTAAACGCATCACCCTCGAACAAAACACAATAGAAACAACAGTTCAAGCTAATTAAGTTCCAAAACTCGTGGCTAAAAATATTTTTAAATATTTATCAGCAAAATTCCACAACGAGCAGGATATATGACTCCATACCTTCATTGCATGAAGTAAGTCCTATCCTAATTTTGTTTTTTTTTTTTAAATACTACAGTAGTGGTTATCAACTTAATCATTTTTTGTTGGGAAATAAAAAAAAGAAATAAACAATTTTATATACAAAATTTTGGAAGACAAAAAAAAAAAAAAAAAGCAAAACAACTTACAATTTTGGAAGACAAGGGATTTAGTTTAATTTAAAATATAAAATCTTAATCTGCATTGACTTCCAAATGTATAATTTTTTTTCTCTAAAGTATCTATATAGATTGCACATATTATATATAATTAAATTAACTAATTTTCTTAATATTTTCTATTAAGAGTATATATAGTTTCAATATTAATATTTTATGATTAAATATGATATTTTTAAAAAATCAACGTACATTTATTATATATAATTAAGTTAACTAATTTTCTTAATATTTATAAATAAGTTATATCGCTCGTATACTCCATTTAATATTAAGTACATGTTTGAGTTAGGGTTTAAGATATATGTTTATGTAAATCGAAACAAAACTTTTTTTACGTACTTACTTTATACATAATAAATCATGTTAAAAATTAGTTTCTACTACTAACCGACGCCAAATGTTCCTAATTTGAAAGTGAATTTTGACTGTAGTGGCCAGCCATTCATAATGAGCGAAAAGAAGGGTGACAAGACGTGGTTGGGTGCAGGTGTGGTGGGCGCGAGGTTGATGAAACCTGATCATGGGACATATTTTCTTGTGTGAGTTCATTAATGGCCAACACTGGGACTTACATTGGTAGGCTCCGATCAAAAGCTGGTACGGATGAACCTCATCATTTTATTTTTATTATAAAATCGATATAAATAAACTTAATGAGAGAAGCACCTTCCTTGTGAACCCCCAAGAGAGGCGTGACCAAAAAGCAGGGCACATCAGGCCTTGCCTTTGTCATCATGAGTGTCTTACATATCAGTATCCCTCTTAATTCATTTTCCTTCCATTCTTCACTTTTTAATTTCCAATTCTGGCCCCACTCTCATCATTCCCACCTCTGACTTTCTTCACACCCACACCCTTCCTTTCGGTGCCCCTCCATTTCAAAATCCCTCAATGTAGTCTTCCGATTCCTCGGCTTCCGTGTCTCAATTCCGGCTTTATGCAAGGAATTAATCTTTTTTTAAAAAAAAAAAAAAATTAAAATTATAAACAGGATTAGATTCCTGACCAACCACTTGTTAAGAAACATTTACATCATTAGATTCCAAGGTTATTTGACAATTAGTTACTCATTGCTTTGGATTTCGGGAAAATTACGTTCAAGTCCCAAAGAAAGAAAAAAAAAGAAATGCATATATTTACAACAACATTTAAACACCTGACCATTTACAACATGAAATGTATGTATTTAAAACAACATTTAAAACCATGGATTTTAATTCCGTACAAATAATATCAAAAAATTCTCAAACCAATTACAAATTTTCCCTTCAATTTCTCTTATGAGCCATCCTTCATCCATCTATCACACATTCACACCACTTTGCCCAATATGCCCTATGCCACCTAATGTTTGTTTTATAATGGATTTAGGTGTAAATTTATTCTGAAAGTGTTTACTAAAAATGAAGGTTGTTATGAAAGTTTTTTTAGGTTGAATATCACCCTAAAAGTTTTAAAAATGTAGCAATATTGTCCTATATCATTAAAAAACTAACATTAATCGAAAAAAAAATTGATGTTTACAGCTAACTTTTCAACCGAATAGAGCAATAGTACTCTATTTTAACACTTCTAAAATAAATATTAAATATAAAAAAAAAAACTTACTGCCTCCCATCCTAATTATAAAAGTATTTTTGTAATGCAACCGTGGGGAGTATAAAGTAATATTACTCCTGGCAAAAACTGCGTCGCACATTTACGCTTTGACACTTTTATAATTCCATCCACAATGTTTCATTTCACGCCTAGATTCCTCGTCAATAATTTTTTTTTTTTTTAAAAACAATGCCAGAGAGAGGGGCAGTGAGGTGTCAGTGAAGCCTAACGTCCTGACTTTTTAATAATATGTGCTGTAGTTTTTACCCTCGATCCAAGAGGAAGCATCGAGTGCCATACCCATATGTTACTGAAAAGTGGTACAAAAGCACCCGAAACTTGAGGCACGAGCCTAGGCCCCACCTTGGCTCATTCGGAAATCGGAACAGCCGCTAACAACACCTCCGTTCGGTGGCCTCCATTATAAGCCGCATTACCCTCCCCTCCTAACCCCTCATTACTACTCACAACAATCCTCCTCCTTTCCCTCACACTTTTTTTTTTCTTATATATAAAAGAAGGCTAAAAAGCCAAAATTACAATGAAAATAATTAACTGCTAGGGGAATTGAATCCCAAAATTTTTTAGATACCCAGTGGTTATTTTTGAGGCAAAATTGACTTTAACCCTAAGGCATTAGCTATCTAATTACTGAAAAAAAATTAGAACAAGTGAACAAGAGGTAATAAGAAAATCCTCCCATTAAAAACAATACAATATTATATGACTTATTTGGCAACTCAAAAGACTTTTTATTATGAAATTGTTTTTTTTGTGGGGTGCCTTGGACAAGTTACAATCCATGTGGTATGGTTGGTCTCCCCCCAGCCCAACTTACCAAAGCACTATAACTCCGAGAATGTGAAGGAACGCGACTTTTTCTGAACTTTATAATATAAGAGTAATACGCACAGTACACATTTATTTAGTTAAGTGGGCACTAGCTGTTTGTTTTGTACCCATTTTAACATACTGCCAGACAAATTTGCACGGAGCTCCACAGGTACTAGCCCTCCAACGCCTACCCTACCTATAAGCCTTATTGCAAGACCCGGACCACAGAAACATGGATATCGGAAATCAAGGAAATTACATTGCTCTGTAATCTCTACCACAACTCGTACCGTTAGTAAATGATATGAATCATACAGTGATACAACAGCGAAGCATTTAAGTAAGAAAAATAAATAAAAAAGCTGGCCAAATTTTACTGGTGCAGAGTGATGAAGATGCCTTTCAAATTATACACTGTTTAGAATCAGAATCAAGAGAAACTATAATATAGAGAGCCAATCAGGAACGGGGAAGGGAATGGAAACAGTGGAACAGAGAGGAACACGGGAAGAACAAAAAATCTGTTATATGATTATATCCCCAAAAAGATCGATAGGACAAGGGTCTGAAATCTCAATGAATGACCCCATTAGAAAGGAGGGAAAATATTGGATGATAGCCCACACACCTCACTTTTTATATCAAAAACGTACCTGCCTGGTGGTTTCATCTGAACTATCCTCAATCAATTTCTCAAAGATACCTTGGAAATCTCTGAAGCCATTGTCATTAAGGTCAATAATCGGGCATGAGCTGACTGATCTTTCCTTCATCGAGTGCCGTCTTCTGTTCCGTAACTTTTAACCATATGCACACTCCCGTGAAACTCAGCACCAAACTCGCGAGGCCGCTTCCTAGTCCGATCCCCACAATGGCTAAAACGGACAATCCTTTATTCCTAAGCGGCGGTAAAGGGTATCCGTAGAGATCCTTGTTCCCTTGGAAGGACGTGGCGTTGAATCTCGGCAAGTTGCCACTGCGGTTGGCTAGCGACGCCGGAATCGGACCGGAGAGGCGATTGTTCGAGACGTCAAAAGCGGAGAGGCGAACAAGAAGGCCCAATTGCTGAGGAATAGGTCCGGTGAGGGAATTATCATGGAGGTCGATGATGTTCAAATAGGCGCACAATGCCAGCTGCGGAGGAATCTCGCCTTCCAAATGATTGAAAGAGAGATTCAAAACGGCGAGGTTGGCCAGTGACTGGAGATCGGGAGGGATAGGACCAGTGAGAACGTTGGAGGAGAGGTCAAGCGCTTGGAGATTAGTGCAGTTGGCGAGAAACGGTGAAATAGTACCACGAAGATTGAGATTCGCGAGCGAGAGCCTGTAGATTCGGCCATTGTTGCAGGTAGCACCTTGAAGATTGGAAATAGAATCGTTGCAAGGGTTCGCAAAGTTGGGTTCTCTCCAGTTCTGAAGAGACTTGCTCGGGTCTTGCAAGGACCTGCTTAGGTGGGTCAAACACGCCTCGTCGCTGGGATCTGATAAACAACCCGGTATGGCGGCGATTGATAGTAAAAACACTAGCACAAGAATACAAACACAAATACCCATCTACGAAACAAACACCCAAAGAAGCCGCGCGCAAATTCAATTTTCCAATCCCAGTCAGCTGCTTCTTCAACACTGATGATGAGGGCGATCGCGGCGGCGAAGACTGAAGATAGAAAGCCAGCGAGGAAACACAGGAAACGATCTATTTAAGAGAGGTGTGAACATTTATAGGAAACAAAAAAGGAGAGGGGAACAGAGAAAAGTAGAGAAAGCGAGAGATGTCGGGGACTGAAGCATCTGTGTTCGATTGTGTTGTGTGTCAAAGAAATAGAAAGAGAGAGGGGGGGGGGGGATTGAGTTGTAGAGATTGTTGAGAAGAGTGAGAAGGGAATTTTGTTGATTTTTTGTTGTTATTGTTGTTGTTGGGATTGAATGGAGATTGGGGAGGCTGGTTGAGGTGATTGATATTAATGGTGGGGGCGTGGGAGGCACGCAGGGTGGTAGCGCGTGGGAATGGAGGGAAAGGTAAAGGGATGGGCGTTTGAGTGGGGGAGGAAGGGTGACCTGCGTCTGAAAAAGAGGGAAAAAGGGCAGTAACGTCATTTAGCGAGGGAAAGGCGTTGCAGAGATTGCATATTCGGAGGGTGATCCGCCTGAGTGGAGGGAAGCTGACCAAAGATGCACTACAGCGACTGCGCTGGTTTAATCATGTGTTCTTACATAATTAATGAAGGGTTATGGCTATACAGTAATCATATCACTTCACGACATCCTTATTATTATAATTGTCACTACCACCCTATTTATGAATTCATTTTTACTTAGAGTAAAAATAAACTTATAAATAAGATTAGAGTAGTACTAGTTATCTTACCAAAATTAAAGAGAAGCATCACTCTGATACTCGCTAGTTTAAATTTTAAAATATAAAAGTTAAATACATACTTTACATTTATTAAAAAATTATTGAAAGTAGTTGAAAACAATAAATATACAGGATCTTTACTTTTTTTTCTTCACATATACCCTGATTGATTGAGAAAATAAGTAAGAGAGATAACAAATGCGAAAATGAAGAAAAATAATATAGGGAAAATAATAATGAGAGAGAGTATGACAAATTTAGATAAAAATATATATATTAAATGTAAGGACAAAAGCAAAGGGAATCTTATAAAATAAAATAAAATCACACCCCAAACAAATTTGACTCTTGTATTTTGAACCATACAGAGTACTACTTATAAATCCGAATTATTTTTAACTCTCATTTGTTAAAGATAGTTAGTTAACTCAATAAATTCTAATATAAGATAATATTTTAAAAAAATTATTAATAACCTACCAAAATCTTAACAGACGGCGGGGTATAATTAATTACTTTAATTAGGTTAGGTAAGAAGGAGTAATAAAAAAAATAAAGAAAATGTGGGGAAGGGGCATGTCAAATCCGTGAGGGGATTAACGCAAGGGGTTATTGTGGGAGGAGGAGACGTACAGTGCGATTCAGGTGTCAGCCACTTTTATCGGCGTGAATCTTTGGATAAAAGCAATCAATCAACGGCTCTAAATCAATCATTGCTTTCACTGTTTCATCATCCCCACTTTTTCACCAGGTTCCCTGGGTTGTTGACTTTGAGGGTATATTTGGTTTTATGTATGGAGTGATGGGAACTAAAATATTTGAGTGGTAAAATTTTTTTTAAATATATTTGTCAATGTTTTTTAAAACGGTCTCTCTCAATCATAATCAAAATGAATACAAAATAGAGAATTTAAGAAGATAACTAAAATATTTTAAAAATATATGTTATATTAATTAATTCAACTAGATGAAATTAGGTAAATATGTTTTATATTAATTATAATACGAGGTATTCCCTTCGGTCTTAATTATAAGGTCGAGTAAACTTTTTTGGAGAGATTAAAAAAGCTAAATAAGTATTTAATCATATTATATCTTGTGTAGGGACATGATATTGTCACTATCAATTTTGGTCACTGCCACTTTTTCACCGTTAGATTATCAGGATCTCAATAGGAGATAGAAATAATAAAGCTAGATGAGATTCTGATCTAACGGTGAAAAAGTGATAGTGATATTAGTAGTAACCAAAAATGGTATTAACAATATTTTATCCCTATTATATATACTTAGATTATATATTAATTTATTAGTCAAACTAATTAATTTGAAGAAAAATAAAAATATTATAACCTTTTAAAAAAAATCAATTTAATTTTACATGAAAGACCAGAGAGAGTAAAAAATTTGAGATCAAAATGATAGTTTGAGAGGAGGGTGAAAAGACGGTTTAGACAGAGAGAGTAAAGGAAAAGGGGGCGGCGTGATGTTTGGGTGGGCAAAGCAAGCTACAGTGCCTTCATGTTTTAGCAACATTGTTACAAGTGAATATCATCATATTGTCAATGTGAGTTGGATAGATGGTAAGGAATCCAGAATTAGACCCTTCGGTCATAGGTTCGATCCCTTTTGCCGTCGTTGGGACTCCTTTGGTAGCGATCTCATAAATTTCTAGTAAGTGCTCATAGAGCCCGGGACCTGCCCTGACCTTGGTGGGGGACTGATGTCGAACTCCTCCAAAACTTTTCTCAATAAAAAAAAAAAAGAATTTTTTAAGAGTTAGATTGTTGGTGTCTATCCATTAACTTTGAAGTGTTAGCCCTAGACTCCCAGATGTCACCTTCTACAAGTTTCGTTTCCGTATACCTATAAAGTCAAATAACCATGTCTTGCCAAAAAGAAAAAGTATTTAAGCAAGTCTTCCCACTATCTTCCACATGCCTTTAATTTTACCAAATGCTATCCATTCCCAATTCACTCAAAAAAACAAAAAAACAAAAAACAAACAAATATAATCTACTGTGACCAGCTTTTATTATTTTCCTCCTTTGATCTCTTCATGAAAATACAAATCAAAGGATTGTATTTTGTGATGTGCACGTTTCTTCGTGTAGCGTAAAGCTTAACATACAAATCAAAGGATAAGAGAATGTTGGGGAATCTTGGAGGGTATCGTTTATTGGTGAATCAGCAACAGCTAAACAACATCCCATTGCGTAAGAGTGAGAGATGCATTCGCATAATTGAGCTGTGTAAGGAAAAATTTGATAATGGGGAAATTAGGAAAAAGTCCCTTATTAAAAATTTTATTGCTGAGGAGGGCCTAAGCCAGAGCAACATTGCTCTGTGTGTACAAATTTCACAGACAACAATGCTCCTAACATTGCTCTGTTTCCTTTTTGTGTTTTTTTGTTAAGCATATGTATCATTCTATTGGAGGCAATCCTATTTAAAACGTTGTCGAACTTTGAATGTAGACACATCTTCCATTAGGGATTCAAACTTTGATTGCCGTGTTGTGAAAGACTAGATCTTTTTTTTTTTTTTTAATAAGAAAATTTTAGGAAAGGGGTTGGGTTCACCCACGATCCAAGGGCAGGGCGAAATCTCCCTTCCTCCTAGGTGATACCGATGTTGGGTAGGGCGAGCCGTCTAAATCCTTTTGCTAAACCGAACTCATGTTGGGACCAAAAACAATTCTAATGAGGGAACAAAAAATTGAAGAGAATAAATTGGACAAGAGTGCGCAGCAATGTTTCAAAACATGGGCTCATGGTTGAGACAGATTGGGTGGTTTCTAATAGTTGAAAGGCGACACGAGTGGGCCCAATGAGAAGCACACACAATTGGGCCCAAGGGAGAGTACCACGGGTGTGTGTCTGATCAAGATGGTCACATTCGCTTGTTTTGATGAGAATGAGAGGAAGCTTGAGATCGAGGATCAAAATAAAGCGTGCAATTCGGCAATCTTTGATTCTAGATTACGACGTTGTCCACATTATCCTCCACAAAACCCTCTTTCCTTTCTCTCTCACGCTTGACAATTTTGTTGGCACCATGTTAGCTTCCGTTCCTTCATATCCATCACCCCCTTTTTGAATTTAATTTAACCGGCCCATGTGTTGTACAATATCGGAAGCAGATCCTCTCCTTATCTTTTTTTCTCATTATCTCTCATTAGTCCATTTAAGTTGTTGAATAGGAAGACAACAAAAAAGTCAAAGTAGTATTGTGACTTTTTAGATCGATTGGACGAACAACATTTAGAGATTATGAGGAATGATGAGAAAATGATGATGAAAGAAACCCAACCCGTACAATATCTAGTATGTCAGCTCTAATTTTTCTTTTTTTAAAAATAATTTTGTATTTCACGTATATCCATTCAAATGCAACAAGTAGATTCTTCACTTACTTATATTGCCTATATATTAAATGAATTTTTAGCAGATTGCATTGTTTACAGGAAGCGAACAACATAACAAGGGTCTTGACCCAAAAAAAAAATAAATAGCAACATAACAAGTAGGGGTGAGCAAAACACCCGTAGCCCGCTCGTCCGCCCGCGTCCCGAAGTTTTTTACTGTTTGAGCCCACTCAGATTTGGGCTCGTAACGGGTACGAGCTGCCCAGTACCTGTATAAAATAAAGGGCGGGATACGGATTAGGCCACGGGGCACCCGTTCCCGCTTGTTACTTGTTTATTTTATATATATGTTAGATATCATGATTTAATTCTTCCACATACTCGCTATTGTTGCTCTTGGTTTGGTGGTCGAAGCGTTGATTAATAACTAATTGGTTCTGCGTTCAATCCCCCGCCCTTGATGCCGCCTCTAGTCCTCGTCGTCGTCTCTCTCCCTCTCTTTTTTCTCCTTTCTTATCTCACTGTAATCCATGGTCATCTCCTCATCAGTTGCCGCTCCGATGTCGACTTTGTGCTTCTTCTTCTCAGATATGTTCAATAGCGTCTACAATCTCACCATCTCATCTCAGATCTGTTTGCTCCCTTGTCGAGTATAAAAAATTTTCAAATCTTGCCTTCACATTTCTCAGATCCTGCCTCGGATTATAAGGATTTCTCTCCTCTTTGTTTTATGATTTTTCTTCTTCCTCTTCTTTGTTGATGGTAGCTATGTGACTGGTGTGAGGAATGAGGATGAGGGACTGAGTTGCTTTGTTTGTTTTTTTTCTGAGAAAAAAGTGGTCACGGGTTCCCCGAAACCCAGTTGGACAGCACCGTATATGCTTGTACAAATGTGCCCGTTTATCATGGGTCAAACAGGTTATGCCACAGGAACGGGGCAGCCCGTACCCGTGTAGTTTAATATAATACATAGGCCCTACCACCGTATAGTTTTTTAAAATTAATTATCTTATCTTATTTATAAGATGAAATTTAGACATCCAAAATTTGATTGAAATAATTTTAAATATTTTATTTTCACTTTAAACTATTATTTAAAAAATAATACTTGAATTTTTTTTTAAAAAAAATTATATTCAGTTTCTACAATATTATAAAAATGTAAGGTTTAATTATATGTAATTTTTTAGGATTTATATATAGGTAATCTTTTTGTGTTTAAAACCTTACAATAGACCCCTTCTAATTTTCATAATTATGCAAATAACTCTTTCCTTGCTAATTTGTTGGTTATTTGCCAAGAAAAATATAAAATTACAAAGGATCTATTTGTTAAGTTTTTAAAATGGTGCAAAAATACATGTGAAGTTTTCAAAATGATTCACAAATGTCATTATGTCTTGTAGAAGACTCGATAATGGTATACATGTCTATTGGGAGTAAAAACATTCTCGATGCGCGTTGAAATTGTTTTTTAAACAATCAATGTTGGTTAACTTTTGGTCATAGCATTTCTACACCATTTAAAAAACTTTATGTATATTTTTATGCCATTTTATTAATTAGCATATTTATTTAACAGTCGGCATTGGTTAACTTAACGGTTGTGATATTTTTGCACCATTTTGAAAATTCCATGCATACTTTTACACTCAAGAAAACTTTATAGTGTCAAGCCCACATGAAAAAACACTTTATGTGTAGATTTACACATTGACTATACAATTTAAGAAATTATATCATCAATAACATATTACAACCGCACAATGTCCAAATGTCTACGCTATAGTAGAAAAATCAGTGTCGACAACTTTTGGCCCTAGTCCTCTCTCTCTCTCTCTCTCTATAATTCTTTGAACTCTCACTTGTTTTTTAAAATTCTCTTCTACTTAAAATACTATAGTTGACTGTCGTGAATCTGGAGGTTGAGTGCTTTTAGTAAGGGTGGGAGTGAAATGGACGAAAAGGAAAAAGGTGTAATATCCTAAATTTTCACTGACAAATTACATGTATGATGTATTTGCATTTGGAGAAATGGAATAGTGAAATTTTGACAAAAGATTTCGCCAAAACCGAAAATTTTGAAATATATGCTGGCACCAATGGATAGATGGAAATAATACTTATTTGTTCCATTTTGAAGCATTAAATTGGACTAAAAAGGAATGAGAAAAAGTTGCCTGAGTTTCATTGGAAATTATGAGAAAAATTGAAGGAATGTTAAAATTGCACCTTTTACGAATTTGTGTTGTATGTCTCATAATAATTTAAAATTTATGGATACATGAACATGGGTTATAATCCATTAAAATGGATCAAATTCCTCCTCTGAATGACCTAAAAATTTCGTTTAAGTTGGATAGGAAAAGAGAAGTTAAAATCCAACTAAAGAGCAACTAATGGCATTTTGGTAATTACGTGAAAGTTGAAGGGCGATTTGGTATTTTGACCTCTAAACCGACTTAGACTCGATTAATTAGCCATCATCATCTTCATTTTTGATCCTAAACGTTTCTCATCTTCTCTCAACCTATCCTAAGTCGAAACTTACAAGGAGAAGAAGACGAAGTGAAATCTCGCGAAATTGAGATAATTTCTCGCACTACGGACTTTTAATCCCCAGTCCTTCTCTTCTCCTACTCCCTGATCATGGAAATTTCTTCTTCTCACCGGTGTTAGGGATTTTTTCAAAATTCATACAACCAAGGGAGAGAGAAATCTTGCAAAATTTACTAAACAACGATTACAGTAAGCAATTCTGAGCTTATTGGTCGTGTACTGGAGTTTACTGGTGATTTCTCTGGTTTTTGTGGATTTTACTGCTTGAAACCCTATAGGGGAGGTTCTGTTTGAAATAATAAAAGGATTTAACATGTGCTTATGATTCAAATAACAAGATAAAATGTGATTAGAAACCGAAACTAGAGTGTTTATGAAGCAAAAACCGTGAAATTTTAGACGGTCATAAATAAAAGTACTTAAAATATAATACATACCTAATATAGAAAAATTGAAAGAAATCTATCACATAAATTAAGATCACTTCACTTGACTCTTATTGTTCATGTTTTTATATTGTTAAACTCATCTATAATTGAATTCGTACTAAAACTCAAAACTATTTCTTTTTGGTATACCAATAACAACTGTGTCTGACAGGGATGTAACTTTCACCAGCGTGTTTTGGCGCCATCTCACGTTGATTAGCATTTCTCCTATGGGTTGAGTTCTGATACAACTTTGCTTTTTCATTCTTCTACTGGCTTCACACCCTTTAAGATTGTATACGATAGAGACCCGCCACTACTTGTGCGCCAAAAGATTTTGGAGAATAATCAATAAGAAGAAAAGAAGAGATTAAATGAAGAAGAACTTGTAAAATATCATGAGAATATCAATATTTAAGTTCTTAGATTTGATATTGGAAGTCTCTATGATCAAATGAAAGTTGAAATGACTTAATTTGAAGTTCAAATACCTTACCTAGAAGCTTTGAAGTTCAAATACCTTACCTAGAAGCTTTGAAGTTCAAATACCTTACCTAGAAGCTATTTCATCTTCACTCAAGTCACACTTAATTATCACTCGATTTGCACCTCCATAAATGATTTCTACATGTTTCACTCGAGTTATAGAAGCTCCACTTGAGTGATTATCAAATTTTAGCATACTTTGTTTAGCTCTGTTTTCGTTTAACATGATAGATGTTCGGTAATTTGGTCATATCTCTCAAACCATAAATCCGATTGATATGAAACTTGTTTCATATGAAACGAGACTTCAAATTAGTTACACAAACATCAAGATCAAGCTCAAATAATTTCATAAGAAAGAGATATGAATATCAGAAGTTGACACTAGAATTTCTGTGTTATTTCATAACAAGTTCAGTAATTTGGAATATGTCCTATACCAAAACTCCGATTGAGGTGAAACTTGCTTCATATGAAACTAGACTCTAAATTCGATTTATAAACTTTTATTTTGTGCTCAAATAGTTTCATATGAAAGAGATATGAACTTCAAAATTTGGTGCTCAAAATTAACACTGTGTTCCAGTCTAATAGCTACTGATTTGATGTTAAAATTTGAAAGACAATGAGTTTGGAACTGGTTCTTATTGCATTGGAAATAAGACTTAAATATTGTTATGGGGATAGGTGATTTGTCAAATTTGAAGAGTTATGCCCAATGGAAGTTGACATCTGTGTCAAACTATCTATGTTTTGAAAAGGAGAAAGGCACTCGAGTGATAGTGGATGCACTCGAGTGATGAAGCTTAACTTCTAGAATTTCAGAAAGTCACTCGATAGTGATCAAAACTTGTGAAAGGTTTCATGTCCAGATCACTCGAGTAATGGGGTAAGCACTTGGGTGATAAACATCACTTACAAGTAATTGTAAGTCACTCGCAAGAAATATGAGAGTTGGTAATATGGTAAAGCATATCACTTGAGTAGCTGAATGGAGCACTTGAGTGATATGCTCCACAAAGACCAAATCACTCAAGTGATGTGATGATCACTCGAGTGATGACATTTACTTGTGAGTCACTTAAGTGAAGCTGAAGTGATGTGATCTTCTAAGAGATCACTCGAGGGATTTAGAGAATCAATTGAGTGATCTGTGATTACTTGCAAGCACCTGCAAGTGATCCAAAAATGCACTCGAGTTACTTAGTAATGATTGATTTGTCTTTTACAATACATATGGAAGATCACTCGAATGAATGAATATGTACTCGAGTGATATTCATTTTCACAACATTACTACCAAACCACTCGAGTGATTATCAGCATACGATCACTTGAACACTCGAGTGACAGAGTAAGCACTTGAGTGATTTAAAGTCATACTCTAGTAATTGTTCATCAAAAACTTAGAATCACCGTCTCAAATTTTTTGATGTTCTTTCAAACTCATTTAAAACCTGATTATATTGTTCATAACCATTCCTAATCATCACTAATCAAGTTTACATGAGGATTATGGTGATTAAACTTGGATTAGAGCTCAACGGCCAAAAAACAACTTTGTGTCAGAAGCTTCAACAGCTACTTCCAACAGTCATATTCTAAGATACTCAACGGGAAGAATGTGCTCAACAGTCAAATGCTCTTCATCAACTATAAAAGGAGAGACACTCAAGATAAACGATGATGAGAGCCTATGCCTACAATGTTGATATGCTGATACTCTGAATCTTACCCGACCAAAGCTCTATAATTATACTCCCACCATGTACTTTAGTGTTAATCATCATCTACTTCAAATAGAGAGAAGTATGCTTTCATTGTAATCATTCTATGTTTGTGAGAGTTACTCAAGATTGAGCAATCTTGAGTAGGAAACATAATGAATTCTTACAGTATGTAAAGGGGAGTTTTTATCTCAGTGCGAGAATTGTAAAGGCTTCACAAGTGCTCGGATCAAACTTATGGGATTATAGTGGTTCTCAAGTACCTAGTTAAACTTGGGGGAGATAGTGGATTGAAATCTAGGAGGAGCTTAAGGACTATACATAGGTCATCGTAGATTTGACCGAACCAGGATAAATAATAATTTGAATCTTCTCTTCCCTAAGCTCTTATGTTTTCAACTTATATGATTTAAGTAACTGACTATGGATTTATAATTCATTACTTTCATACTTGTTTTCACTAAGATGTGAAAAGTTTCTCAAAGTTATTAAATTTTTATCTCACACCCAATTCATCCCTTCTTGGGTGTTAGCCAATTCTAACAAATCTTTGGTCCCTCAAATTTTCTTTTATTTTGATTTTGGTTCATCAAGTTTCAAACCATGGGTTTTGGTTACTCAAGAGATAAAATAATTCAGATTTTTGTAAAATTATATGAACCAATGCTTTAAATGGAATGAAACTTGAGGGATAAAAACATATGATTTGTGATTTAGTGAGTGTTTTCTAAAACCGTGGTTTCAGGATCCTTTTCTACAAGTTGAGACAAAACTTTTCTCACATACTTGCCTTATAAATTATAAAAATTATTTTCCAAAAGTTAATCTAAACACGCACTTAAAGGATTAAAACCAAAATAAAGGTAAAGTTAAAGGACTAATGATTGATTGTATTGACCCAATTTTTGTTTTGTTTGAGGGATATAAAAATTTATACCAATAAAAATGAGTTACTTGTCCACAAGTCTGGGCAGTATTGATAGAAGATGGTTGAGATTTGAAATAATCAGGAGAGATCAAGAGCTTGGGATTCTAAGAGCCCGTTTGGATGAGCTTTTTTGATAAAAAAGAAAAAAATTTTTAATGCAAAAAAATACTTTTTTTTATTAATTTATGTGTTCAGATGATATTTTTTTAAAAAATAAGTCACAAAAAAAAGCCAAAATGCTAGCTGCTTTTCTTTTAAGCTCCAATTTGAAGTTTAAAAAAAAACACTACAAAAAAAAAACTTTTTTTAAAAGCCCAACTAAATGGGTCCTAAAGAAATTATAATAAGGTTCTTTTTTCTTTTTTTGCATTTGGATTTGCTCCAGATCTCTCAAATTTTATGTATCCAAACAATGAATTGGTTTAAATCCAAATTTAAATCCCCACTAATCCAAGCATAACTTTGAGGTATTTTTGCACAACTTTAGAATTCTTTTTTGATAATTTAGACAAAATTTAAAAATAAAATCTACCCAAATTTTAGTTGAAAGAGTTTAAATAATACTCTCCACTCAAGTAAAGAATCCATTTTGGGAGGATAACAACTGAAAGCTTTTTCTTTTTTATTTAATCCTGCCAAAAAAAAAAAAAAATTGTTCTCACTACCCAAACTGTTAGGAACCAAACGTAAATGATTTACTTTGTGTAAAACACAAATAAATGACAAACTTCCGTTCCGTGCGAACGTCCATATTACTATTTACTAGTAGCTTTCTGACTTCTCAGTCCTACTCATTAAACATCAACGATGGAAAACAATGTTTAAATGTTTTGCAACTTTCTGATTACCCAAGATTGATTCACACTTAGAGACTCTTTGACTACCACCATATCTGTATCCATCTCCTCCTATCCAACTCCTTTTCTTACACACGACTCCAAACCAAAACAAATGTCTCTTTCAATAATTTCATCATACGTGTTTGGTGATAAGTTATATTCAACAATGCTTAGAACTCACAGAACAATCTCTTTCATTCTTTATACTTTTTTTTATCATCTGTTCTTTGACAAAACCCAACAGCAAATAAGCTTTTTAGCAGCTGAATTATTTGTCAGTTTCAAACTTGCATGATTTTCCAGCCTGCCTCTGCCTACCAGAAACCATACATATGACAGTTCCTTCAAATATTTTGTCTACGTAAAATGATTAATTCATTATGAACTCATCACTACATTACTTAACTAACAAGTACAATGTACGTAACATTGCCCAATGTGTCTGTTATACATATGATAGCATTGCAAAATCCTTGAAAATCTTTATTTCTTGATCTTATCATTCAATACATATCACCTGCTTCACCTACCCGCATGTCCACAATTCAATTGTCGTGACCAACATTAAATACTTATTCAATTATTCTAATAATTAAAACCCCAATAATACACCATATAATTCGATTCAATTTCCAGAATTTTACTACTACCTTGCTATTTACGTTTTGTTTCACTTGCCCTTTTAGATATCTGCCGTTAGAGAATGAAACTAGCTTTATAAACCCCATACTCTGTTTTCCTCTGCTTCAATAATCTCAGATCAGAGCTCTGTTTCTTGTTATGATAATGAGTCACAGAAAGGTTCATTCACAAGGAAGCATACCCTTTTCCTGGGAAGATGAACCTGGGATTTGTAAGACCCCTCAAGGCATAAACAAGTTCAAGTCTTCATCATCTTCTTCGTCTTTGATGTTTCAAGCACCATCTGCAACTCAAAGTCTGAAGATTCCTCTACCTCCATGTCCGTTGGCTCTGCCTCCGCGAAGGACTGCTTCAGGGAAGGGATTCAGGTGGCAAGAAGATCCTTTTCTTGTGGCTTACAAGGAGATTACAAAGAGCGAGAAGATTTCCGGCAAGTCATCGGGGGAGAACAACAAGAAGAAAGGTGGTGGATTTAGTTGGAGTGTGAGAAAAAGCAAGTCCATATTTTCATGCAAGAGTTCTTCTTCAGGGGATGTTAGGAATGGTAATTTTCTGAAACTGTCTCAGCTTCCTCAGCTTCCTAGATACACAAGTCGTTCTTTCAAATTTGGAGATGAACTCAAACCAGACTTCAATTATGAAACTTGGGTCTAGTGTTTTTTTCTGGGTTTGATTTACATGTCTTATCTATCATGATTCAGATTATGCATTAACAATATAACAATTATCAACTATCTATTTTTATTTTTTATTTTTTTAAATTTTCGGAATGGATGTGTTTGAAGCATCCAGAAGAGAAGTATATGCAGGCCAAAGCAGAGATTTGACGAAAAATTTATCTTGTTTGATCATAATAAGTGATGGTTTCATTATTCCAGTTTCTTGTATCTCAGTACTAACAAGTTATGTTCTGGGCAACAACAAAAAAAGTACTAACAGGTTATGTTGGCAATATATCACATTAAATTTTGTCCTTTGGTGTTAACTAACAAGTTATGTTATTTTTTTTCCTGCTTTTCATAACGGATGAGAGAAAATGAAAAGGAAAAAAAAGAGTACAAGATTGGGTTCAAAGGTTTTTTTTTTTTTTCCAAACCCAAGTAAAATTAGACAATTGAGACATGGCGGATCCATAGTGCATTATTCAGCCCAGCAAAGAAAAAATTATTGTTGCACTTTTAAGTATGAGGTTGGGCTGAAAAAATAATGTCTTTTTTTTTTTTTTTCAAAAAGATTTTCTTATCCGACCATTACTATATATTTCTTATATCAAAAAAAAAAAAAAAAAAATCTACTAAATATTTGGGACCTCGCTTGTGCTGGAAAAATACTGTCATGATTTTAAAAAATTATTTTAAGATCTTAAAAAATTATCCTAAAATATATTTTTAATAGCAGTCAGTACTATAAAATAATTTTTTAAGATCTTAAACTAATATTTCATGATCTTTAAAAAATTATTTTAGGATCTTGAAAAAATATTAAATATTATAGGGTACCGACCGATAGTAAAAATATACTTCAGAATACTGACTGAAAAATACTTCATGATCTTGGAAAATTATTTTAAGATCTTGAAAAAATATTTCAAGGTACTGATGTACTAAAAATATATTTCAGAATATTTTTTAAGATTCTAAAATAATTTTTTAAGATTATGAAGTATTTTTTTAACATTGGTTAATATTCTGAAATATCTTTTAAGTATCCTGAATTTATTTTTTACAAAAAAAGCAAAAGATTTTCTTAAAACTACACCAAAACGATGCAGTTTAAAGAAAAGGATGGCATAGAACACAAGCTAAATCCATATATTTGATCTACAAATAAAATATAAAAGGTAGTAACAGGAGTGACAATAAATTTTATATGTTTAATAAAAATAAATAAATTTAGATACTAAAAAAAAAAAAATTTATATATGCGTTTTTAGGAATATAGAAAAACACAGTGAAATATTAAATACTAGTAGTATATTGGATTGACATTCACTTCAAGTTAGGATGAGCATTGGGGTAGCTCATAGACTAGGCCTGTTGAGCCAGCCCAATGCATCACCCACCTTCTAAAAAAATAAACATATTTAATGATACAAATATAATATTACATTTATTTTATCCATGACTTAGGTCTAATTAAAAGAATTAATCCCTCTCAACATATCATACATAGCGAATTAAGATTTAAATTTCTGCCATTGATTGACAGTGTCTCAATCATGAATATTGCCTCCAATTTCTGCCTAGCAAAAGACAATGTTACTTTTTTTTTTTTTTTTTTTATAAAAAATATGGGGTCCCATATGGAATCACGACAAAACAAAACAAGATGCATATTTTTTCATTTGAAAAGACTGAGATAAAAAAATTTCCAAGTCTTTTTATTTCTATATAAAAATAAGATAAAACTATAAGTTTTCAGTGTAGTTAATTTGTTTTTTTTCTTAAAATAAAAAAACCAGCAGGTTTACAGAGTAATTTGTGGTTATCATGGTGTGTAAGAAGGAAAATACAGTGTTTATTGGAAGGACTTTAACCTTAACGCTTGTACTTCAATAGAGATTAATCTTAAGTACTACATAAAGTAAGTTGGGAATACTATGAATTAAAAAAAAATGGTACGATTTTTAATAAGTTAAAAATCAAAACTCACCATAAAAAATACTGTCTTTGAACTACGTACACATGAAATTAAGGCCTTTTAAGCCCATTGAATAAGATTAATAAATAATAACAACAATAATTAAAATGCATAAGTGACAAATGATAAAATTAGAGATGTAAACTCACAGGATTGGGCAATCAATGGACTCGACATTTGCGTAGGAGTTTGTGGTGAATGCATGCATCAAGTGGTTTCTTGTCGATTATAAGATTTTTTTTTTTTTTTTTTGATAAAGAGATTATAATATATTTTTTTAATGAGTTTGATGTCAATTTTCAAAGATCCGATTCACAATAGAACTTTGCCCTTTTAACTCTCCCAAAGCATCATATTATTTACTTCTACTACTACCACACATTGATTTCAGATTGAGACATTGAAAGTGATTCTATGACAACAAATTTAAGGCTTTATTTACACCCCCAAGATAGAATCCAAATAAAAACATTTTTTTTTAAAAAAAAAATTCTGTATACCTCAAAATAAAAGGTTATTATTATTGAGCAATACAGCAAAAAGAGTACTATAATAATTATAAGTTATACCAGCCAAAGTTCAAAATATTTTTTAAATTATTTAGAAGTAATAAATGTCCGTAGGCACAAGTACGACATATATATCATCATTTTATCATATACTATCTTTTGTCTTAAATATAAAACATAGTTTATAATGCAATTTTCAGTACAAATTATATTCTATATTTAGAACCGGAGGAGTACAACTATTCAAGGTATTTATGAGATATTAAATGTGGACACTTCTCTCAAAACGATTTGAAGATTGATTCACCACATTGTAAACGATTAGCCTTCGTGCTAGACCCAACCATGTTGGCACTATGTTACTATATATATTATGTAGTGCAATTTGCACTATAAATTAAATTATATATGGTTAGTATCATTTTTTTGTGTAAAAAAAATCCATTATAAGTACTTAATCGGGATTTATAGTTCACCAACCAAAAAATATTTCTTTATAAAAACGAATTGATATTCAATATTAGTGTACTAATCAACAAATCTATATCAAAATTCAAAATCATGCTTATAGGGTATTAAGTAATTTCTTTCATTGACCGAGCCGCCATTAGTAATTTCAAATACTCTTAAAATTATCATTGATTTGTAAAATTATTCAGCTTTAAAACATTAAGAGATTGTGGGACTTGGCCTGATTTTAACAAGAGTTCTTAACATTTATTTAATCTCTGGATGACAACTTTCTCTCTTTAGCTTTCCCTTTCAATTTAAAGATCGACGAGCCATCACATTTAAGAGATTAAAATTTTCCTCGATCACAAAAGAATCTTGATGTTTTCCAACAACAAAAAAAGGATAATGTACGTCACATGAAGAGTATTATAATAAAATGAAGAGTAAATACCATTTTTGGTCCCTGACAAAAAACACGGACATCATTTTGGTCCCTGACAAAAAAATCGACCCTTATTCATCCTCTTTATGGGATTAAAAAGGATATTTTGGAAATTTGTGAGGGATCAAAATGTCCACCAATCGACCATTATTCGTCCTTTTTATGGACTAAAAATGACCTTTTTTTTGTCAGGGACAAAAATGGGGTTCGTATTTTTTATCAGGGACCAGAAAAGATATTTACTGTAAAATGAATCATTCATCATGCTTTGTGTTACAGAATAATTTGTGTAGTGTAGGCAAGTTGCAGTAGATAGTGCAATCACTTTTTACCAAAATAAAAATGAAGGATAAGTTTCTCATTCCATTCTACAATTCGCTTCTTACCCTTTAATTTGCTTTTCGCTTCATATCTATCTCATTTATCTCTCTGCTTTTATAATTTATATTTTAATAATTAAATTCTATGAACCTTTGTCTGAGGATAAGGTATACGTACCCCTGAGAAGGGAGAATCATTAAAGCAACTAAGCACGTTCCTCAAATTCAGGAGGTTGCTTCCTTAAAATTTGCAAGTTCAGGAATAAACAGGAATGATGAACACGCACACACTACACACACAAAATCAATCTATCTCTTGTGAGAATCACATTTTTGCTTTCAAATCTAAAACACTTTCCTATTTCTAGCTATTTCTTTTTATATGTTTTGGTTACCTATACAAATCCGAATAGAATGTTGCACTTACTACTAATTAAGACTGGTTTTGGGATCCATGTTATTTTAATCTTTATAGTTTAAAAAATCTTTATAAAACCTGAAAATAAAAATTAAACGCATGCTATGTCTTAATTTAACTAGGTTTTAGTCAAGCATGATTTTTTATGTCAAAAGTTGACGTGCGTACAAATTGGCGGTATGCGTAGTTACGTACAAATTTTTCGGAAAATAATTTCAGTTTAACAGATACTTTTAGGCAAGGTTATTAAGCCCAGACCAGTCACTAAATCGGTTGGGGTATTGAATACCAAAGCTAATCTAGGGCCAAACCAGTGAGAAAGTGAATATTTCAAGGTTATTAATATGAAATTATAAAAAAATAAAAAAATAAAAGATTTAAAAGAATAATAATAACTAAACCGGGTTAATGCCCAGACTGAGTCGGTTTACCAATCGGTTCACTGGTTTCTAGGTTGAACTGGCCGGTCCAGGTTTAATACTGCTTTTAGGTTAAAAAAACTTTACTCCTATGATATTATATATTTATAAGGCACAAAGATTTTTTCCCCTATTTATAAGTTACATCATTAATTTTTTTTAATATGAATGTATAATTTTATTCTTTATTTATTATTGTGTAGATTTTGTATACTAGTATTAATTAGGGATAACATTTAAATGTTGTTGGATTTTAAGACAGAGTTTAAGAGGTTTAAGGTTTTTTTGTTTTATTTTTATTTTTTTTATATAAGATATGTCAAAAATGACTTATAAATAAAATTATAGGATTATACTCAAAACCAATAAGTAATACTTCCTCCGGTTTTAATTATAAGACTAAGTTGATTTTTTTGGAGAAATTAAGAAAACTAACTAAAATACTTTAGAATATTTTTTTATTTTTTTCTTCAAACTAATTATGATTAATAAACTAATATATAATCTAAGAATACATAACATATGATATGATTAAATGAATTATTTAGTTTTCTTAATCTCTCCAAAAAAAAATCAACACGGTCTTATAATTAGGACCAGGGGTAATATTAAATTGCTAAAAATTCCTCAATCTTACCTAGAATCTACTAAGATTGTTCACTTTAGTGTGAAACTTTGGAAGCATAAGATAGGGTCAAAGAAGATTTCATTAAAGTTAGTCACAAAGCTTTTCTCTCATTAGCTACAAATAATATAAAAACCTGAGGGCCGTTCAAGAAAAAACCCAAAATAAAAATAAAAGCCTTGGTAGACATAATTAACTTGGAAGCGAAGGGAACACGAATTCAAACCAAAAGACAAATTAAAGGAGGGCCACTCACGCTTAATTAAAATTTTAATTTTGGATTAACGTATGTAAGGTACTTTTAAACTTTTAAAACAAGTGTAAACAAAACCTAACCCCACTAGTTAATTAGTAAGTTGTGATGACCTTCCAAAATTCCAATTCTAAAATTATGAGAGCAAGCTAAGGTAATCTCACTAATCAAGCTTTTTCTTCTTTTTGGCCATAAAAAGTGATTACCTCAGTGTATAAATGTATTGGTACAAACTTATTTAATTATTAGTAGCTATGTACTTCAATTGGTCATAGAAAGTGATGCACAACAGCTGAAGCTTTTCTAGGTTTAAATTATTAGAGTAGGTACATACGTAGTTTAATTGCAACTTGCAAAAGACATTGCGCAATTTTTTTTATTTACATATAACTTAGTAGTTTTATTATTCTATAATTTTTAATAGTTTAAATTCAAACTGATCTTTTAAATGTAAAATGCGTAAAACTTACTAGAATTATCCATATTAATTTGAACAAATTGGGAGGCCAGTTCATGCTCAAATTTACTATGATTGAATTAATTAATGAACTGTAAATTAAAATTTTCTTAAATTCAAATTATCGATTAAATTTTATAAACATGAGTCAAATTAATCATTTTCCTTAGAACTTCTCTTCTAGTAGTTAATTTATATTGAAAATAAGAATATTTTCAACAAACTTTTTTTTTCTTAACATTATTTCATCAAATAATCATAATATTTTTCCTTGTGGGTCCTCCTAGCCTTCTCTATCTTTTTCCCCCCCTACTTCAAGCTCTTCTTTATTTGTGTTCTTTCATGACGAGAGAATGATTGACACTAGCAGGGTTTTTGAACAATTTTATATTGTGTGCTTATCATCTTCCAAGTACAACAAATTAAGAGAGTAGTTGATCGAAATCAACAAAATCAAGAGGCAATTAATTGAAGAAGAAAAATAAACCAATAATTTTATAAAGGATGTGTGAGTGTTGATCTTGATCTTGATCGATGTAGAACCCTGATATAGGAGTGGGAATAAATTCTTTCACTGTATTCAACCCAATAATTAGTAAATCTTGTTGAGTAGTAGGTTAATAATCATGCATCAGAATTAATTTCCCTCTTGAAATTTCATGTGCTTAATTACCAACAGCTTGTTGATTCGAGGTGGTTTGTTGCTTTATCTTTGTAAAGAAAAGAACACATGTTCAAATCGCCGGGAAGCGCACTTATTGGAAGAGATGAAAACCTTTTAAAATTTCATGTGCTTAATTATCAACAAACTGTTGATTGAGGTGGTTAGTTGCTTTATCTCTATAAAGAGAAGAACACATGTTGAAATCGCCGGAAAACACACTTGTTGAAAAAGATGAAAACCTTTTGAAATATTTTCATGTGCTTAATTCCAAAACAAGCTGTTGGTTGAGGTAGTTAGCTGTTTTATCTCCGTAAAGAGAAGAACACACATTCAAATCGCTAGGAAGCGCACTTATTAAAAAAGATGAAAACATTTTGTGCTCTAAGCCTTGAAAGGGATTATATATACTATTAACCAAAATAATAATAATAATCATGTGCTTAGTTAAAGAAAGAAAAAAAAATCACCACTAACTACTTTATCAGTAGAATTGGGATAGCTACTAACAAAGACCTTGCTCCAAGAGATACCTAGCTATATAATCAATAAGAGCGTGCAAAACTCAACTAGAAAGAAGAAATGACAAAAGACCTTTAAAATGAAAGAGAGAGATAGAGAGGGCTCCATAAAATTAAAGTAGCATATAGTATATTATAATTAATAGGTAATATAGCTGATGGCCTCCAAGTTTATTTCCACTTTCTTTGGACCATTATTACAAGTGAGTGATCCCCTAGCTATCCTCTAAAAAGTAGTTTCGTTCTCATTACAAAACAAAAAGAAAACCCTATTTTTTTTCTCATTTCAAGTGAATCAATCAAGGGCATGTGTAAATAAGATCAATTTAGTAGGAATGACTGTACTGTTAAGTTTCAAAAGTTTAATTTAATTACGTTTAGATCTTAAAATATTTTTGTTGAAAGATGAGTTGCAAATATATGAGTCTTGGTTGCAAATCACTGGCAATGACGTGTGAAACTTTTATGCTTGTTTCTTTTTCTTTTTCTTTTTCTATTATCAAGTATATGCTTGATTTCTAAATTACAACCAATATTTTCACATTTAGTTTTTTAAAATTAACATTTATGCATTTCATTTCTCTTAAAACTTTGTAGGATCTGACTGTCATTAAATTGATGTTTTAGCTAGCTAGGTGTTATATTTCTCCATCAATTCATTTATATGATTGAATGATTACATTGGTTATGCCTTGGCAATGCCAATAATTTCTGTTTAGGGATAATTACTATAAGGTCTTAGAGAATAATGAATGTAACTACAAAAAAAGTGCCAATAACAAGTGAAGAACATAAACTTCTTGTCATTTTTTCTCTGAAACTTGTCATTTTATACTGCTTAATTATCATAGGATTTTTTTGGTAATTACATTTATTTTTTGAGAATTTATAGTGATTATCCCTTCCTTTTACACAATCTTAAATATTACTAACAACTATTGTTACAGTTTTACCCATCAGCATTTGTTTTTCTTTTTGCTGGTGATAACAATAACCTAAAGTTACCACCACACACACAAAGACACAGAAAGATCGATGTATGTATGTGAGTAAAAGATGTTCATATATGAATACTTCATATAGAGAACGAAACTTAATTAAGGACGCCAAAGTAACGAGAAATATGCTTCGAATATTCATCGCATCTCACTGTATGTCTTAATTGAATGTCCACTTAAATATTAGACAAATAAAAAAGTGAAATTAAAAAAAAGTACTCAAGAGAGGGATAGAGACTTGGAGCTTTGAGTAAATTAAATATACAGCTTTAACAATGACGAGTGCACATTCTTTGTTAACTAGTGAGTGATTTACGTCTTTGATTATAACGTGTGGCCCCTCAATTTACCAAACATTTTGAGCATTAAAGTCGTTCGCTCGTCACTTTTATTTTATTGTTTACTTATTTTTCCCCCCTATTACTCGTCACTCCATTATTGAAGGTTGAAGTCCCCATCTTAATTTAACTTGATTCAAAACCCAATCAACCCGTCAAAGAAAATAAAAATAATAATAAAAGGTATTAGTTAATTTGTACTTTGTTTTATTAAAGAAAGTGACGCATTTGTTGGTCCACGAATAGTATGTTAATAATGACATGTTTCACAATTTTTATAAACATTTTATTAAAGTCCATAATTCTTAAATACCGCAGTTTTAAAAGTCATTTTTTCGCAAACCGTGACAAAATTTATTTCACATACTTATTTCGTAAATCGTAAAAGTTATTATTCAAAAGTCAAATTCAAACACACCTTTAATCTAAACTGATTGATATTAGGTTGCTTCATTTTGTATAAAAGTTAAGACAAATTCTAACAAAAAAGTTAAGAAAAAAGCATAGAGTGTACTTGGACCGCAAGAAAACCCTCCCTCAATAGACCATTGCTTGACCAAATGATTTTGGCATCTACCATTTGCCATCTAATAACGACATCTAATCATATATATTCTTGCCAATTAATTATCTCAAATGGCAATACTAGCCCTACCATAAATGATCCCAGGGGCATATCCGTCATTTCATTCATCTACTTTTATTTGAAGACCGCACGCTTTTCTTTTCTTTAATTAATAATTTGGTTAGGTTTATTACTATATACACACATCTATAATGATTGATTTTAGATTTGAGTTGCGTGGTGTTCTGATTCATGGCTTGAACTGATGTCCATATGGAGGGTTTTGGAATGTGAAGCACAGAAAAGAGCGTGATAATTTTATATCGGAAGAAAATCAAGCTTGTCACAAAAGGGCTTTGTGATTTGGAACAATTAAGGCAACACATAAATAATAATATCAACTTAATATATATCATATATATACTTGAATAGTTGACACAACACTAATAACTAGCTATGACACTTATATAATGACTAATAATAGTAAACTTTCTCTGGTTTTGAAAATACGTACCCCAATATTTTCCAAAACCATTATCTCTCTAATTTCCCAAAAAAGATGGAAAAAAGGGGGACCGATATCTAGCTACTTTTAATGTACATAGACAACTTGAAGACAAGTTCTTGACTTAGAATAGTTATAACTCTAATATTTGATGCCGATTTCTATGATTTATTTAGTTGGTTAATTATAATTAATGATGATGATTCCTCCATTCCTCCGGATTTACTTAATCTGTCGTGAAAATGGTAGTAGTATTGCATGGCCATGCAGACGAGGATGAGAAGGGCTGGAGAGCAAAAAATTGAGTTATATTGTGAAGTTTTTGCCGGAGCTGGGTTTGCTCGGACCGGAGCCAATGGTTCTCGGTGCTCACACGGGTGTAGTGATGCTGAAGGAACTGTAACCTGTTGTTGAGTTCCCGGTTCTGGATCTTAAACCGGTTCACCTGAAACCTTAAGTTCTCTAGATGCTTCTGCTTACGCATGCGGGACCGCCTCGCTGACTCCCGGTTCGATAACATTCTCCTCCGTTTCCGCTCGTCCAGAATGGATGACGTCATGTGTTTCACGTCGGTGGCATCAGAGCTAGCATGGGTTTCGGACTTACCGGCAGGCTTGACGGGGGAGGATGGAAGGTCCGGGAACAGGCTGGGGTCAGGGCCGAAGCCCGGGCCTTCCCAGTCCAAGGCCCAGAAGGGGTTATTGAGGAAAGGGTCAGAAGGGGGAAGAGTGGACATCATGGCTACGACGCAGAGATTTGGTTCTTACCAAAGGGGGGAAGAAGGAAGGAGGGAGAAAGGGAAGGGACGCAGTGACGGGTGGTTTGCTTTTATAGCCAAAGCCTAGGGGTAGACATAAGCAATTAACTATGATATGTGGGGGTATTTTGGTAATAGCATTTTTGGCTTTTGAGTCAGCCGGCACTAGATGGTGGAGCACGGTACGGTGACGTAAGCAAATGGGTCCCAGGAAAAGATTGGGAAAATAAGCTTAGACGGGAAGGAAAAATAGCAACTGGCAACGTGTTGTACACGTGGATGGAGTTTGATTGGTTGGAGGGGTCCAATGATTGATGACGTGGAGCAGCAGTGTGATCCTGTGCGGCTTCATGCTGCTCCCAGCGCATTCAAAAGGTAAATGGTGAAAGGTGAAAGGTTTACGGCCACAAGAGGAAATTCATAAAGGGTAATGGTGAAAGCTAGGGTTAATCAACACTAATTAAATCAGAGTGACGTTTCAATATTTATATATTAATTTTTCTTCCAATCATAAATCTCCATTAATTTTATTTTAATGGCAAGTGGCCTATGAATTGGTCATTTGATCATTTTCGGAAGGATGCGTGCCACTCCAATTAGTTTATATATATGGTGTAGGGTTTATATGGTACTAAATATAAGTCCTGTTGCAAAAAAATAATAGTATTAATTTTTTTATAATAATAAATGCCCTTATTCATTGTATTATTGGGATCGATTATGTAAGTTAAAAAATTAAAATTAATTAAGATGCATTGATCTTATAATTGAAGGGTGATCTTGAAAAGTCATAACTAAGTTTTTACCATTTTAATGATCCTTGATATAAAACTGAGTTGATTAATTTGATTAGACTAAGAAAATTAAATAACTTACTATTTATATTTATTATTTTTCTTCAAACTAATTTATCTAATTTAAATTATATATAATTTAATGATACACCAAAAATATTTTAGAGAAATCAAGTGATATATGATTTTAATTAAATTATTCATTTAGTTTTCTTAATCTTATTAAATTAGTCAACCACATCTTATATTAAAGACATTAAAGACGGAAGGTAATACAAATTATTTTTAACTACTTTTCTCCATCCTTACAAAGTAGTAAGAGATCGGGAGAGAGAGAGAGAGCTCCAAGTTTTTTCAAACAAAAAACCTAATGTCAAAGTTTTCAACAGTTGACTCTATGATTGATGATTAACAAAATCTTACTATTGTACACACAGACACACATATGAATTTCGAGAGTATATATATTGAATTAAGGAACATCATATGTAGTAGTAAATATTGTTGTTATTATTATTTTTATTATACGATCGATCTTGTCATCTTCTTCGTGAAATTTCAAGTACATGTGGAACTATAAATAAATCGTGTAATTGATAACCTCATGAGGTGAAGATGTCATGTGCTTTATAGGGAAAAAAGAAAGGAATTTATTTAATATATGTATGTTGAAGGTGAGATGGATTGATTTTATATGTGTGAAGTATTAAAAATATAGAGATATATGTGTAACATACAAATAATTTGGGATGAACAAGGAAGATATGAGAATAAAGGCTATCAAAACTGTGAGAGAGTTAGGGGAATCTATAGGTTAATATAGAATCATATGAGATGATTCAGAAAGGCCAGGAATAAGAAAACATTAGTGTTAAGGCAACATATAATTAATATATTAGCAAATTAATTAATGAACTCCATTGACATCGTACTAATGTTTAGATAGTATTGTATAATATTCAATTCGCTAATAAGCAACACAGTACAATGTTAAAAAAGTCTTATAAAATGAAAATAATATAGTGGTATATGCTAAGGACCCCTTATGTTTCTAACTTCTAAGTATTAGTAGAGAGAAGGATAATGTTTCCTTTAATCCAGAACTAAAATAAGATAAGGATGATTTTTCATTTAGATCATATTTAAGTTTTATTTATTTATTTTTGATCTAGGAAAATGCGTAATTTTAATTTGATCTTCTAACTTTATATACTATTAGGAGAATTAATCCTATATAAATCAACTTCAAATATCAAAATCTATATAAATTCAGACTTACACTTAACAAATTCTTAATCAGGCGGCTAAAAGGCTTAAGTAGGGTTTTTTTAATATTATTAAAAGACAAAAATGCCCCTATATAATTAAAAGGGAAAAGTGAAAATAGATATAAGCATAATTTCAGTTTAACGGTTTTGATTATTCCAAATCGATTTTATTGAGATTTTCCATTTTTTTAATTTGTTTTATTTTTCTGATATAAAAAAATATTTATCCATATATAATATAAAAATATTTTTACTATTATGAAGAAAATTATTTAAATTTATATATATCCTAATCACAAAAGTTTTTTCTTTTCAGATCTATTCCTTCAACACTAATAAAAAGTTACCAACAGACACATCGTAGCACTAAAATACCTATGACGAGGTTCTAATTCCTTTTCTTACCTTGTCAAATTTTCTTTTGTGCATCTCAAGGACTCACCAAATGTCGTCGTCGAATCACTGTATATACATTGAGTTGGGTTTTGTGTGGTGCATAGCTAAGTTTGATCTCTTTGCTAATCAATGAATTTCAGAGAGATCAGATTGAATGTTGGGAGGCGAGAGAGTGAAAACAGAATCAGCCTGCAAAGATATGGTTTTGAGGGGTAATACGGTCTTTTAACATCCATAAATTCCTCTTGACCTAGCTAATTAAGAATTTATTAGAAGTACCTGCCTAAATTTGGAGTTTAATATTTCATATGGATTGATATAGAATTCTCTCTATAATATTTTAGTTTGGTCTTTTTAATTTTA
Source organism: Acacia pycnantha (assembly GCA_025563575.1). NCBI lineage: Eukaryota > Viridiplantae > Streptophyta > Magnoliopsida > Fabales > Fabaceae > Acacia > Acacia pycnantha. The sequence continues at coordinate 464,178 of JAMWYP010000355.1, forward strand.
TAAAGTTTTTTTTTTTCGGTCTTCTTATGAATTCTAACACCCTGATCAGTTTTAAATGATAAGGGTTATTTTTTGTGTCAATCTTATTTTAGAAAATTATAAACTAATATACAGAAGCAAGTTATATATGAATTTTGGAAATACAGCTGCTAAAAAATAGACGACATATTATCATTGTTTAAAACAAAGGGTAAAGATAGGAACTCAATCCTTTAAAGCTGAGACAATCTGAAGAAATTGATGAAGTTGAACGCAGAAACTTGAAAATATTTTGTGCTATATATAAATTTTGTCTTGTATATATTTTAAAAATAAAATAAAAACATATATAAAACATCAACACCTCGCGATCATCATCACTAATTTTAGAGGTTTCGGATCTTTCATGAAAAAAGAGACAGAGCAAAAGAACATACTGAAGATGGCGCAGCTTTATACAAAAGAACATGTTTGCGGCTCTAACAAGGGAGGTGCATGATGGTGTTCAGTTTCTTTTTGAGAAAATCACTACGAAACCCAAAGAAAAAAATGTAATAACTAAAAGATTCATAATAAGCAAGCAGTATGCAACAAGAAGTTCGAGGGTGAGAAATAACAATAACTATATACTGATAACTTGTTGCTGAGACATTTTTGTGATTACACTCATTCCTTCGACCTCATAGTTTTCCCTATTTCGGCAAGAAGATTCATGGCCATGTGATTATTTGTTCTGTGTTTCAGGGAGTAGTCCACAAATAAGACGGAACCCCACGTACACACGCACGTACGTCAACTAGTTAATTAAATTAGTTCATGAATCTAGCTACCAGAAATTAATGTCACCTATAATTGCAGCTAATTAACATAAAATAATTGATTCAGTAAGGTGTTGACGAATTAAGGAGTAAATTAAGATAGAGGCATATAGGTACGGCCACATATATGTATACAAATTAACAATTATATATATTAGTAAAAGCATGAAATTAACCAACCGATCGAGTTTTGAAGGTTGTTGGCCTAAGATTGACCCATGTGGGGGATGTCTAGCTCTGTTAGTTGGCTAAGATATTAAAGAAAGAAGATCCATGTGATTGATAAAGGAACATCACTAAAAGTAAAGAAGCTATAAGGAAAACATATTCATCAAAGAGGAAAAAAAAATACTCTCCCAAATAAAAAAAAAAAATAGAGGAAAAAGACAGGCAAAAAGAGAAAAAACAAGGACGGATCTATGGCATTATACAGAGATTTGTAGGGCTTTTGCTTTATTGCTTTTTCTTGTAGCCGCCCCCTCCCGGTCCCCTAATTTGCATATGTATTTAATGTCAAATTTGATTCTTTCAGCCAACAGTGACAAGATTAAGTGGCAACAGATTCAACACTTCGGAAAAAGACCTCGAATTAGGGTATTGTGATTAGTGACTTATTATGAATAGAAAGAAGTTGCATTTTTGAGATATTTTTACTCAAATGGGTTTAACCAAAATGATATTTTTGCTCCTTTAGGAACGTTTATGTTGTGCATTGTTACACCCATAAAAAGTTTATAGTATCATGTGCATATATATGGGAGAATACTCATGAAATTTGTACCCATCAACCCAGAAATTAAACAAAAAAAGAAATGAAAAAAATAGTCTAGGGTATGCTCATTACTAGAAAATATTTTAAGGACAAGATTACACAAGAATTATTTTAGAATGTTGGCTGCTATTGAAAAAATATTTTAGAGTGCATAATGCAATTTAACTCTATATAAAAATTACTCCCTCTGATTTTTAATGTAAAATTTATTTATCCAATTTTCTTATATTAAGTAAGTTAGTTAATGTGGTGTACATGTGTTTTTTTTTTCTTTCTAAAACACTTTAATCATTTTTTTTAATTATTTCTATCTTTCTTTTACTTGATTATTGTTGATGAAACACTAGTAGAAGTATTTAAGAAAAGATTGACAAATATGATAAATATGTCTTACATTAAAGATTAAGATCAGCCCCCAAACAGGTCTGATCTATCTTGTATCAAGGACATGATGGAGCGAGTACTAGTTAGAATTGCTTTCTTTAATTCTTTTGTATCTATAGGGGTAAGTTAAAAAAAGATTAAAAATACAATAAATATGTCTTACATTAAAGAATGAGATCAACCCCAAATAGGTCATATAATGTATTGAGGACATGAGGGAGCGAATACAAATTAGAATTGCTTTTTTTCTTTTGTGTCCATAAGGGTAAGTTAAGAAAAGATTGACAAAAGTGATAACTATGTAAAGACTAATTGAGATCAACCCCCAAATAGGTTATATATTGTATTAAGGACATGAGGGAGCGAGTACAAGCTAAGTTAGAATTGCTTTCTTTTGTGTGCATGGGGTAAACTAATAAAATATTGACAAATATAATAAATAGTAAGTACATGCAAGAATTGCTTTCTTTGTTTTGTCCCCACCCCCAAAAAAAAATAAAAAATAATAATAATAATACTCGAACACATGATCTCTGCCATGCAACAAGAAAGTCACTCATTATTTAAAAAGGTGAAGAAACAGCATCAGAGAATTTTGATTTATGAATGTAATCCTCTCCATTTTCTGGGGACCAAGTGATCTCTAATTTGCGGGCAAGAGTTAAGAAACAAGAAAGCCACGCCACTCATTTTAAAATATTAAAAATATAATGAAAAAAGAAAGAGAAAGTATAATATAAAAGTACTCTTGTACTGTCTATCAAAAAATAAAACAAGTACTCGTCCCAAATCCTTCATTCTTCATATATAGAACCCGAAAATAGAGAGGATTATTCAAGCTCCTTTATATACTTGAACCCCACCACATGCAAATGTATCCAAACTCAATAAAGCTACACATAATTTGGCAGATATCCTTTAATTTGTGACCAAAAGACAAGAGCAGTGTCTGCTTTACCAGAAACCAAAATGATCTTAAAGGGCTTTAACAAAAGCAGACTAATATTGCAGTACTGTGTGCTTCATCTTTAACCACATGCACACACACCTTATAATGTCTTTGTAATTGATTGATCATATCAATCATTGAGCAACTAATTCAAGCCACAATAGTCCATCACTCATTCCCATGATCAACTATACTAACTGTTTGGTTGGCTTATATTCCATTCTTCCCTTTTGTTGCTCCCACTTTGGCGTCAAGAATATAATTAATTGTTAATGCGTCACGTTCATTTAATTTCTGATTCTCGTCGATCAAATATTACACAGAAAGTCTCTACAGGCCATGCAGATTTGATATTGTTTGTATTTTACCCTTTTAGTGGCTTAGAGCGGGGTGAAGCCGCTTAATTAGCAGTTCAACAAACATCTTGTTGGTATACTGTTTAATTTGTATTTTAATTAACAATAACCCTTTGCTCAATCCATATATATTGCCTTCTTTATCTGAGATTATTATATGAATAGGTTATAGGTTCATTTCAAATCAGTGTACAAGGCACTTAATTTGAAAAATATATACAATAACAGGAAGGAAGAACACACATACACGCACAGAGAGATAAAGAGAGACATCAATTTATTTACCACTTGCTGATATTGCAGTTAAACTGTCCTTTAACTGATCAAGACTTCGAAGAAGGTGATTCTTCCATTTCTGGTTTTGAGACAAGAGGCAAATAATTGAAATCATCCTCAGGGTCGTCCCTCGTGTCCACATACATGCAAGACAGCCAGTCTAAGGAAGAGAAGAAGGCCGAGGCGACGCCATTGATGAGGCATGACGCTACTTCGTCAAGCTTATTTTTGCATGCCAGGAAAGGGTTGTTGCAGCTCATGATTGAATTATTAAGCCTCGACCCTTTTAGCTAGCCTGGAAATTTATCTCCATTCAAATATTTTACCCACGATGGATGATGCAGAGATATAAAATATTTAGCTGATTAATTTGTCATTAAGGAGACGTCCATAACCACAAGAAAGGTTATCAAAGCCGTGAAGGGTTTTGGAATATATGAACAATTCTTCACTTTTTCACTGGTTTTTGTATATAACCATATTCCTTATTATATATTTTTGCTTCATCTTTGCCCACAAGAGACATTCCATTTATATTCCAACATACGAATTACATAACTACGTATGAACTATAAAGTACTAGTAGATATGATCAAGTATTTGATTAGCTTTTTAATTTTGCATGTCTCGTGAGAATATATCCAACATATATGCTATCTCTTGAGTCTTGTCCTCCTTCAATGAAGGCCATCAGAGAAAAATATAGTTCTGTTGGTATTCTAAGCCTAAGGTATATAACAGTAATGTTTCATCTTTATAAACAGTGAGCAAGGTTCATCAGATTGTTCTAATTAAATAATTAACCAAGATTGTGGTGGGAAGAGAATAACGGAAAGCTCGTGGAATTAACTGAGAGTTTTCTTGAGGAAATAATTATGGAATCTTTTCTTGTCTTTTTCATTTAATTATGTCATCATGAATAAATGAGTACGAAACAATACACCTATGAACTTGAAATCTGGAGTACTTTCCATTTGATACCCATATATAGTTTGCTTGGAAAGCACTTCAAGAATATTCAAGAGGCAGCTACACGAAATTTAAAATTACGTACGAAAAAGTTCTTCTTCTTCTTCTTCTTCTTCCTTCCCCCAAAAAAAAATAGTAGATTTGCTTATGGCTAAAGTTCATTTAATTTACTCATTGGTTTCCTTTAATTTGCGCGAAGAAGATAACACCATTACTATTACCAAGTCCAACTAGAGTTGCTACATAGTGGTGAATGGATCTGGTGAGCCATACCATAGAAGCCCAGACCAAAACACAAGAACGGCATGTGACTTGAGTCCACATTATTCTTGTTCACGTTCATCCATTATATTCTCATCAAATGCTCATTACAACTATTATGTGATTTACCTACAAGGTTAGGTTTAGTGGAAGAGGCTAGTTCCTTACAACGTGGTGAATAGATACCAACATTTAGTATTTGACAGTGCTTTGAACATGATTGCCTCAAATAAGAGAATATATGTGCCTGGTAAAAAAAAAAAACTATTATGTGATTTAAATAGTCAAAATTCAGTTTGAATGATTTATATTTAAAACTAAAAATTATAAAATTATCTTTATCTTAGATTTTAAATTTTTAAAAATAAAAATATGTGGTGTGTATATATAATAACTGGATGCAAAATAAAAAAAAAATTGTTGTGTGTGTGTGTGTATAATAACTGCATCAAGGACTCAGATTTTATACCACTGTAAATGAATTGGCCTATAATTATGCATTAATTAGTACGTAAACAAACAAATTATTATGTGGTATATATATAATAACTGCATGCAAAATAAAATAAAATAAAAAGTCCTGATTACTGTGGAAATTCTCTCTGTACTTTAAAGTTAGGAGATACTGCACCAAATTAAACTCAACTAGCACCATGTTTTTCACAAGCCTAAATGTTCACAGTACTACAAAGAAATTCCCAACCATATGCTCATGTTTACAACTTAATTAAAGGACTCATCAATCACCACCAATCAAAACCTAATGATTCAACTGTACGCACATCCAACAAAGTGATTATGGTATTGTGATAGACTTTCTTACGTCGTTGCCTCCCTAGCTAGTGTGTTTATCATTTAGAAATTAATCAAGAGTCTTTTTCATTTTGGGTCCACTTGGTTGAACCCTAATTTAATTACTTGCACTTAGAGCATCTCATAAAAATTGCTCTTGAAGCAAAAGACTATAAGCTCTCTGTGTTTAATTCCGCACCGACAAGGAAAGCTCGAAAGATGTATGATTGAAGCAGACACTTTCATGACCATATTGCACTGCAAAAAGCAAACATCAAATCAAAGATTGAATTATAATATGATAGAATTCATATCTCTTGCACTCAATATCTCTTGCATGATATATAATAAACAAATCAAAAGTTATATGTGTGTGTGAGAGATTCATGGTTTGCCTTATATTTAGAGAAAATGGTGAAAAGTCCATATTTAAAAATTTTATTGATAAAAAGGCCTGACATATGCTTTTATACATAGAAAGTACTAGTAAGTACGTTGTGGGATTTCATATGTAGAAAATATTAGTACTCAAAATTCATGTCATTAATTTCCAGCCAATAAATTTTTTAAATAAGGACTTTTCATCAATTTTTTTTGTTATTTATGTGATCCTCTAATTTTGGTAGAATTATTAAGTAGGTCACTATTATGTGAAATATGCAGGAAAATATTTATAATTATTCATTTGTAGAATATATAAGTACTTGACAATTTATATTAATAATTAACAAAGTGGCTTGGTCAAGACACAAATGACACAGATAGTTTACAAAAGTATTGGGAAAGACAGAGCCACTTTTGTTTGTGCCTCATGGTCTCAATATTCAACACATGCAAGTCAAAATTTCTAAGTTCCATTGATATACCTGTATGCATGCGTCTGTATAATTTCTTCAATATGGAGCCCACAGTATGAAAATGGAGCAGAAAATAAGGGGACAAGCTTGTTTTCCAAGTTAGGATCGTGTAATTGTTGGGTGCACACACACACATGTATATACATATATTATTGCATTAAAAAAAGGTGTGTAGATAATTCCGGATATGTGAAGGTACTAATTAGAATATGCATGAAAGGTTCAAAAATCAAAATTGATCACGGAAACTGTATGTTGGGTATATGTATATGGACCCATGAGTCATTGTCGTCTGTGTGTGTATCGCAGAAGTTTTTTCAGTGTTGAATTCGAAGCGACATTGATTTGGCTTTTCCATTAATTATATGATATGCTGGTCCAATACATACTTCGTATATACAAGAGTGGCCATTCATTTTTCCCCCCTCTTTTTGGTTGCAGAAAAAGCAATTAAGCAATTAATCTCAGACACCTGCATTTCATTTTAATCAACAATGTAACTCTGTCTTTTGTGTGTGTGTGTTAATTTTATATATATATATATATATATATATATAGGATTTGTAGCAATTCAATATGGAAGGGTCATGCAAAATAACATGACAGTCGAACGTGATTAATTGAATCAAAGGGCTCTATATAACATGAGTTCCGTCACTCAAGTAAGTCAAATTAATTAATTCATACGATTAGGGTTCAACTATAGATGTATATTCATCAAGAAGAGATCTCACAAAATCTGAATTGCTTAGAGTTTGTTTTTCTTTTTAAAATTATCGTACAATTTTTATAGAATTTGAAAAGTGAAAAAAAAAAAGATTGCGGAAAGAGAACCTTATATAACTTTCATTTTTATTAAGAACTCTCAAGGTCAGATATAGTTTAGTGAAAAAAAATTCTCAATGGAATGTAAACCAGGAATGAAGATGAAATTGGAATGATTACATGAAAAAGACAAGAAAAAAAACTTTTGAAATTGTAAAATTTTAAATTAGGTATTTTTCTTTTTTTAAAAATGAGTTGTGAATTGCTTATCAAATTTTGTCATTCCCTTATCAACTCTAGGTAATAAACTTGATTTAAAATTTTATTTCAATTTTTCCCTATATTTTCCCCCATGATTTTAAGAATATCCTCAACTCACTTTGGCATAATAGATTTTGAGGATTGAGGCCTCCTCAATCAACAACTTATTGGTTAATATTTATGTGATCAGAACGTGGCATCAGTTGGGTTAAAAGGCTAAAAATTTAAATTCTTTATAATGTAATAAAAAATCTTATAAAAATGTAAATAAAAAAGGAAGATGTATTTTATATGAATGATTCTTGGTAGGATGGGAATAAAATGAAAATTCTATAAAAAAGATGCAAAACACTAAATTAACTGTGCCTCTGAAAATTTATATTAGGAAGAATTGTTTGAGAAAATATCAGAAAGAAATTCATAGCTAAAGTAGGCCTTTTTTGATTTTTTTTTCCAGATAATTCCATACTCCATTAAATGGAATCGTTTGGAGTCTGGACACGGCCTCCTTTGGAATGTTGATGCATTCCTTACCATCAATCGCGAAAAACAAACATTTTTTCTTTTATTTTTTTAAAATTAAAAACTTAAATTTACATAGTTAATATATTTGTCAAAATATGTGAATTTTAAATTTGAAACAAAGTTAATAATATTAATAATAGAAAATAAAATAAATAATGCATGAAAATTTTCGTTTACTCCTAATTTAATGAAAATTAAATAATTTAAATATAATACACATAAGCTTAGTAATATAATTAAAGATAGAAAAAATAGTTTTTATTATCATTATATACAGAAAGAATACTAAAATATTGATTATTTTTTATAATGAGATCGGTTATTCTGTTTTTATTAGTTAAAGTTGGACTGATCAGGAGGAACTCAACAACCTCTCGTTCGACTCTATCTACCTAATTCATATATGTACCAGAAAAATTCTGCTTTGACTCATTCAACAACCTAATTAAGACTTTATAACAATTAGCCGCAAATTAATTAGCCTCTGATTCCACCGAATCTCTTCTCTCTCTTTACTTACCTTAATATTCAAACAATTCTCCTTTGTATTACTTTTCTTAAACCTATTCCTTTCTCTCTATTTTATTCACCCACCACCTCCCTGCAGGCTCCGAGTCAACATCATCCAATATTAACACAGTAACATACACCTTCACCTTCCATACCTGTTGGTCGATGTGAGGGTCTTATTGGTGAGCAATCTGTAAGTACATATATAAACATTATTTGAGCCGGAAGGCGTGCTCTGACCCTGATGGGTTACTGGTGTCTACCCCACCTAAACTTTAATTTTATATAAAATATAAAAAAAAAACACAGTAACACGTACAAAATTATCAGTCTGTACACATTCACACACATAATATTATTGTTTTAGAAATAGTTCAATTTAAACCCGTGAAATGGAATAATATATTGTAATGGGGTTTGTACGTCACGAGATCGATCATGTCACAAACAGAAATTATGAAAGGGATAATTAATTAAGATTTAATTTCCCTTTAAGAATACGATCTTAGAATATATAGTAGTGAGTACTGTAGCTTACACTTGTTTAATAAAAACACACCTTGTGACAAACAAGTTCTAAAGCGTGACATTGTATGTCCGGGTTTGATTCTACACTACAACTTTAAAATTAGCCTCTTCGATCGCCGAAAGATGTGGCCTTTGTCATCTCATAAAAGGGTTAATTATGTTTCCACATTCAACTTTTTTGATTTAGGAATCTTACCTACTGGAGTATACGCTTCTGTTACTTTAAAAAAAAATAATAATACTTTTTCTTGTCCATATATATATATATTGCGTTTTAGTTTCTAACATGCAAGTATGGCTACCTTAATATCAAAACACCTCTGTATAGGGTTGTAACTCACCGTGACACTAATTTTGTCCCCCACCCCCAATTCTTTAATTTATAACAAAAAGAGCGGGGCATTAACTCTTTTTGTTTTTTTTGCTGATATAACTTGACTTTGTTTTTGGCAGAATACTGTTAATATAACCTTGGAAATATATAATTTTTTCACAGTTAGATTGCCTTGGTGATCTCCAACAAGAGAGGGTTTTTTTAAGTATCAGTTTCTTTTTAATCTGTATCGGAAATGATAATAATAATAATAATATCAGACTCCTTTCTTACACACTCATATACACACCCACTTTCTTATTTTGGGTTATCTCTCCACAAGCTTTAATATCAGTATATATGTTATGACTTCCACATCGGAAAATCTCATGAATAGAGTGGAGATTATGAGTTCAATTGGCTCTCTTCCAATAGGTTAGTTTTTGGGATTGAGCTCTCTTTTGGGCTTGTGACCATCATAATGATGTTTTTATTGAGAGACGCCCAACCAAAGAGGACTACCTATGAAGGGTTTTGACCGGAGGTTTCAACCAATAGAAAGTTGAGTGAAGCACCGAGTGAAGTGTCATAGCAGTGTGGAGCCGTCGGGACGTCGTCTCAACCATTTGACCGAAGAGGGTTACATACGGAGGGTTCTAATCGAAGGGGCCACCAACAAGTGGCTGAGTGAAGTGCCACAGAGTGGAGCTTTCGGGACGACATCTCATCGGAAAGTGGGTTCCTTAACTCCAACAGCTAACTTTTGGGGCGTGGTTCTCCTAAGGATTTGTGCTTGTTACAATGGTGCCTTCATTGAGAGCCTGGTGTCTACAAAAAGGGCTACCCACTAAGAGTTCTGACCGGCAAGAGGCCAAGTGAAGTGCCTTGGTGTGGAGTGTCGGCGATGTTGACTCTTAAGGATGGTGACTATGTTATGAATCCTACATTATGAAATTTCACAAGTAGAGTGAGATTTATATGTTCAAAGATCTCTCCCTCCTAATAAGCTAGTCTTTTGGAATTGAGCTCTCTCTTTAGGCTGGTAAGTTGTAACCATCATGTAGTACTATAATTTGTGTTAAACTTTATCCTTAGCGTGGTATCACGGCCTTGGACTTGATCTCCCAAATACCATGCCGGCCTTAGCTTAATCACCCCTCTCGATCTTTGCTAAGTCAGCCGAAACCTCACGAGTAGGCAAAGAACATAAAGACTAAGAGAACTCTTAGAGAGAGAAAGAGAACTTAGAGAGAGAAGCTCTTGAACAACAAATGCTTGAAGACTCTTGGATGGATCACAAATGAGGGAGGCATCTCCTATTTATAGCCTATCACCTCCTCAATGAACGGCTAAGATCAATTACATCCTACGGTGGATAATAGTTTTCCAGAACCTTCCCTAGAAATATCTAGATATTTACACAATTATAAGAGTCCCTAGAATTCTCTACACAACTCTACCATTATGTACACATATCTACCACATTCTAGGAGCTTCTAGACTTGTCCATACTAGAAGTCCCAACTTCCTATTTAAATGTAGAGTGTTCGTGCACGCGAATCATCCAGTGTTCCTTTCCGGGCGTGACACTCTCCCCCACCTAATTCAGTGACGCCCTCGTCACTGCACTGGACCAGGATCACCATTGTCTTCATGAAATGGCCGGAACATTCTCACATGAAAGACAGGATGAATCTTCAAGTTTGGGGGTAAGTCTAACTTGTAGGACATGTAATACCCCAAAAACCTGTATCATAATTGGGTAAAATTATACCTATAAAAAGTAGGTGAATATGAGGTGTCAAACACTAGGTTATGATTATCTTACTTTCTAAGGAAAAATCTCTAGGAAATTAGAGAGTTTAAGGGCCAAAGTGCCAAAATGACGAAAATACCCTGGAAAGGGTAATTAACTTAGGAAAATTATGAAAAATCCTAAAAGGCAAGAAATGACCAAGTGAATTAGGAGAATATATTATCTCTAATTATGGTAATTTGATAAATTATGAACTTAGAGAAATTGTATAAGAGTGTCCAAAAGGTAATAAAGACCAAAATACCCTTACAAATTATAGAATAATGTAAGAGGCATGGAAATACTAATGTTAATACAAGAATATGAAGGTAATGAGGTGTTGTAATTTAGAAAATTATCAACAAGTGATAAAAGAGTAACTAAGTAATATTGAGCTAATTACTTAAGCATAAGCAAAGAAAATTCAGAGATAATTATGTAAAGCTCAAAAATTAGTAGAAAATGGTTGAAAATTAGTAAAAGTATATTTACTAATTAATTGGAAATTTTTGAGAAAAATAGTTGAGTTTAGGTATTTTTAAACCTAAATCAAAGTATTGACCAATAGGAAAATTTTGTAAAAAATTAAGTAAAAATAATTATTTAATTAATTAAATAATTAATAAAAAAACGAAATTAAAAAATAATAATAATAATAATAATGGGCAGAAAAAAAGAAAGGAAAAGGAAAAAAAAATGAAATGGAAAATAATTTTACAACTTGCAATTATTTTAATATTATAATTAATTAAAGTGAAATATTGTGAATAGTAATTTAGAAATTAGGAAACGGATCCTATCTAGAGATCTAGGAATAGGAATTCCAAAGTCAGGGTAAAATATTGCTCAGTGAGTTTTTACCTTCAAGTGACCTCTTCCGGAAGTTAATTCCGACGTCGATTGTGCTTTTCCTAATAAGACGAAATAGGGAAAAATGCATATAGGCATATTTTTGGATATAAAGAAAATAAATTCTAACTCAACATCTAGGAATGAGTTTGAATTTATTTTGACATATTTGGAGTCGGTGAATTTTTTCAAGAAGTTGATAATTTGAAATGCGTTCAAACCTAGGACGCGTTTGGACACGTTTTCGAGAAAACTTCAACTGACTCGTTGGAGCCCTATATGAGATCAAAATTTAGGTTAACTTGGACATTTCTAGTAAGTGAGGAAATGGTTTCAAAGTTGTAAATCCAGAATTTTTAAAGTTCTCCGAAATCATGCGAATCGGGTACCGATCGGGGAAATTCTATTAGACCGGGCTATAAAGCAACATAAGCCATTATTTTTGGACCACTCCAAGGCTTCCACACCAGCTCCCCAAAACGTCCAACATGCTCCCATGGACAAGGAATTTACACCATTTTCATGTTGATTTTCCATGGTTGTAAACAAGTTGGAAAATTCCTTATGTATCCCTTTGGTTTTCTATAAATAGGATGCCATGCTCTTCATATTTCTTCACATCCAATTCTCCTTCCTCTTGGCCGAACCTAGAGAGGGAAAGTAGAGAGAGAAGCTCTGGGCAAAATTGTGCAGAAGTCTTCAACGGGTAAGTCTTTTGGGCTTTAGTTTTTAAGTTCGAGTTTTTAGTTCGGTAGTTGATAGAATTGTTGGTTAGATTTAGGAAGTAGGGAATGAGATTCCTACTATTGTTTTTAGGCCTCATTGCATTGAAAAAATGCCTGACGAGGTAACAAACTTGGTAGGGATCGAGTACCTGAAAAGTTGAAGCTTTTGTAGTTCTTTCAAAAGTAGGGGTTATAATGCTAGAATAGCCTTTAAATTTTCAAGTATGATTGGATATCATATGGGAGGGCTATTTTAGTCTTTATTTTCGAAAATCAAGATGGCGTCGAAGTTCTGGCAAAATTTTGGAAAAATCGGAGCCAAAGTAACGAAGTCTTTGGCGAAATTCCGCCAAATTAGGGGTATAGGGCAAAATGGTAATGTTTACCTAAAATGCCGCTTATTGTGTCAAATCAGCTTTACGGGTTATAGTAAATATAATGCCATTAGAGTTTTCCTAGCGCTACGGACACGACAGTACATCGTGGCACACAATTAAAGTGCAGACAAATAACTTTGCTTGTAGGGTAGTTGTTATTAAATGATCATGTATCATTGCTGTAATCATAGAAATATCTGTTGAAACATAAAGTGTTATATAAGCATGAGGTTAACTGTTACTCGAGATCCGATGAACATTGGATCTCGGCTCTTACTATAGCATCACATCAAGGTCCTGGAGAGAGACCATGGACGGAGGATAAGAGTAAGCAGAAAGAGACATCACACATGAAGATGAAGATCACGTGAAGACCAAGTAATGATCGGCCGATGAGATATAAAGTCGTAATCAGATAATGTATTAATCTTTATGAACAGGCGATTACGCCATTGTTATTGTTATAATCAGTTACTCAATGTTTTTATTCCGATGCTCTACTCTGATGTTTAAAAAAAAATTTGGCTCTGGAATTGGGATGTTACAGGACACCTTTCCTACCTTCCCCACGATCTTGTACGGGCCTCGAACAAGACCCTGAAACCCCTCGGTTTGCTTGGGAGGAAGCTCCACGAACACCTTGTCCCATACTTGATATTCAGGAACTCGCCTCTCCCCAGCTATAACCTTCTTCCTCATCGTGGCTGACTTGCCTAGGAAGGACCTTGTGACCTCAACCCTTCGGCTCAATGTATCACCCACTACATTAGCCGTGCCAACCCCATACTCCATCCCGCGGTCCACCTCTCGCCTAGGCGGCAACCTTTCTTGGAGTCTTAATGGCATGAGGTTTCCAGTCCTCTTCAAGACAAAGGGAAGATTCCCACGATCCTCCACATCAGGATCCACCACCTTCAACGCCGCAAGGTAGGTGACTTCCCCGCTTCCTGGCCCCTTCGCCACTTGCATGGTTGACAAGCGAACACCCCGATCATCGCTTGTCGTAGGCACTGTGCAACCAATCCCCTTCTCAAGGATGCACAGCGAGTCTTCACCTGGCATAAGGGCTACTTTCGCCTTGCGCAGAAAGTCCATACCCAATACCATGTTGAAGTCATCCATAGGGGTCACCGACAAATCCACGGTCCCCTTCCACGTCCCAATGCATAGCTCTACCTCACGAGCTACACCATTGAGAGGTTTGGCAGGAGTGTTGACAGACTTCCACCATCCTCCTCGAGCTTGAACCACAGTGAGACCAACTCGCTTGGCCTCTTCAGGAGTAATGAAATTATGGGTAGCCCCGGTGTCCACCATCACCTTCATTGGCTTCCCATTCAGATCCACATTAACAAACATGAGACCCTTACCCTTCGAAACAGGTTCCTCATGTTTGGCCTTCAAGGCATTCAGCACCCTGAGAGATCCCATCCGCATACTCGGCTCCTCCTCGTCAGGTCCATCTTTCCCCTCAACGATGGCTGACAAGCTACCAAGCTTCGGACACTTGCTCATGTAATGCGGCCCTTTGCACATGTAGCAGCTTATTGTCTTCTTCTTCTCTTCAGATTTGTTCCCATGGAAGGATTTGTCATTTCCTCCCTTAGTGAACTCCTTCCCCTTGTCTTCCCCACCGTTCCCATGATTGGGTTCAGGAGACTTCGATCCGGAAGACTCACCTTTCTCCCCCTTCTGATAATCAGTGAGACTTTCCGCAATGGCAATGGCTTCATCCACATCTGACACACCACGCCGTTGGAGTTCATGTTTGGCCCAATTCTGAAGACCATCCACGAAGTAGAACAATGTCTCCTCGCTACTGAGATTGGGAATTTGCAATGTGAGAGCAATGAAGTCCCTTACATAATCCGAAATCGAGGTCTTGTGCTTGAGTTCCTCAACTTCTTTCTAGCCACATAGACCACGTTCTCGTGGATAGAATTGCTTCTTCAACTCCCTCTTGAAATCTTCCTGTGTCTCTATGGTGCAAAGACCTCTCTCCATGTCTGCATGCTTCCTACGCCACCACAACATAGCGTTATCCACAAGAAATAAGGAAGCAGTGCGTACCTTGGTTGTGTCGTCGGCCAAGTTCAGGCTCTCAGCATATCTCTCCATTTTCCATAAGAAGTTCTCAACCTCCTTGACATCACGAACGCCTTGAAATTCCTTCGGCTTAGGGAGATCCAACCTCACCTCCCTTGCTCCACTGGTACCACCCACCAACGCAGTCTTAGTTTGTCTCTCCAAAGAACTCTTTAGAGAGTTGAGTTGTCCCTGCATCGCGGTAATGGCATCCATTACCTTTGCCTCGAGTCGTCTAATGGACTCGGCTCGTTCCTCCTCTACATTGAGGTGCGAATCAACATCCGACCTCAAGTTGTCCAACTGGCCTAGGGTGTGGGTTTTAAGTGTCTCAAAGTCACTCTCCACCTTGTCCACCCTAGTAACCACCCCATGTAAGGCCTCCTCCAAAGCCTCCACCTTTGCCATCAAGGTGACAATATCTGCGGCTTGGCGGGACTTACTTGATCCTCGGGTCTTCTTAGCCTCATGAGCAAGTTGGGTCTCTCTACCCTTTTCTTCTCCACCCACAACAACTTCCCCAGTTGTTCCCGACATTCTTGCCTACGAACCACGTTCACAGCTTCAAACCTAGCTGCTCCGAACCTGGCTCTGATACCACTTGTAACGCCAGGAAGCAACCCAGCATAGGAACTTCCCAGGGGCTCACCCATCCTGAGATTTTCCTGAGCTGAGCACGCTTAACTTTGAGAGGTGCTAACCATCATGCCAAAAGCATATGCTGTTAGCAGAGGCGCACCACATATTATTTATGCCCCAGAAACTCCCCTCATCCTGCCCGATGTGGGGACCCACCACGGTCCCTCATCCTACCCAACGTGGGACCCATCACTGTCACGGTGAGACCGTGACAAGCTCCCCCACCCATCCTAGTGATGCCCCCATCACCCAGTAGAGGTCCCTCATTCCATCCACGAGGGAGGCAACCCACCCCCTACCACACAGGGGGCCCACCACCACTGCCCATCACCGAGTAAGGGTCTACCCCCATCTCCCCGCTCAGGGGGCGGCCCACCACAGCGGGACGAGGTGAGGTTGGCTCTGATACCACTTTGTCACGGCCTTGGACTTGATCTCCCAAATACCGTGCCGACCTTAGCTTGATCACCCCTCTCGATCTTTGCTAAGTCAGCCGAAACCTCACGAGTAGGCAAAGAACATAAAGACTAAGAGAACTCTTAGAGAGAGAAAGAGAACTTAGAGAGAGAAGCTCTTGAACAACAAATGCTTGAAGACTCTTGGATGGATCACAAATGAGGGAGGCATCTCCTATCTATAGCCTACCACCTCCTCAATGAACGGCTAAGATCGATTACATCCTACGGTGGATAATAGTTCTCCAGAACCTTCCCTAGAAATATCTAGATATTTACACAATTATAAGAGTCCCTAGAATTCTCTACACAACTCTACCATTATGTACAAATATCTACCACATTCTAGGAGCTTCTAGACTTGTCCATACTAGAAGTCCCAACTTCCTATTTAAATGTAGAGTGTGTCCGTGCACGCGAATCATCCAGTGTTCCTTTCCGGGCGTGACAGTGGGCTCAAATTCTATAGATTGCTTTTTACAAAGTACGAATATTTTGTCAACAATTGTGCTTTTTGAAAATCCGAACCAAGATTTTGAGCTTCTTATGGTGGCGGATCGTGATCATTACACAATTGATCTTACCTTCTTGAAAGGTGCATATATATATATATAACATCTCAAAAACGTCATCACAAGAGATCTCTCAAAACCACTTGGTTTAATACAGTTGGGAGATGGATGCTTATTACGCATGATCCCATCTCTGCAAAATGTAGGACGTTCTATTATATATGTAGTCTTTTCCAAGAATTAATACTCAAACCTCCTATATATATATACACACACAAAATGAAAGCATTTTCCTTCAAGAAAGAAAAAATGGGAAAGAGTAGTACAAAGTCAAAATGAAATAGCCCCTTATTAAATGCGTCACTCCATATATATATATTAGTCCATTCAAGACCAACTAGTATTATTCCACAAAATGAGTGGTCAGTTTTGCACCGAACATTCATATGTATGTGATAGAGCCAAAGACAGAGAGACCACCTTATCCAAATTCTCAACTTCTTCGTTTCAATGCTTACTCACTCCATTTCAGAATGTAAACGTGAATCTCACATAAATTTGCTCAAATCAAGAAAAAATTGGTACTACCTCAAGTTCTAAATGTAAGACCTAATAAACTAATTAATTTGACTAGATTAAGAATGTTAGTTAAGTTAGTTAATATAATATGTACTCCCTCCGGTCCTAATTATAAGAACACATTTTGGAGTTGGTTTTGATCCTAATTATAAAAGCAAGTTTTAACTTTTGTCAATTTTTTCCTATAATACTCCTATTTATACTTATTATTAGGAGCATATATATATATATATGTGTGTGTGTGTGTGTGTGTGTGTACGTGTGTAGATAGATCTATATGTATACACATATATGTTTATATAGTAAGACCATTATTTCAATTAGAAAACATGTGGAAAGGAAAATTGGTTAGAGAGATATGTGGTGGGGTTGTAATTCACTTTTACTTATGTCATTTTAAATTTATATAAGGGCATTTTAGAAAAATGAGTAAAATTAACTAATTTAAATCCTCTCCTTAATCCCCCAAAATTGGTTAAAAAGTTCCTATAATTAGGACCGGAGGGAGTATTTCCTAAAATACTCTAGTCATCTTCATTAATTTCTTCTCTTATGTTCGTACTTGATTATTGTTTAGAGAATACTTATAGAATTAATTTAGAAAAAAATTGATAAAAATGTGAAATATGTATTACATTTAAAACCAATAAAAAGTCTCTAATTAGGTACTACATTAAGGAAGGATTAGAGGGAGTAATACAACATTCCAAATTAGTTGATTCAGACTCGCTTTGACTCTAGCTCTACTTGGTTTGTGAATGCTTTCAAGATTTTCACACTTAAAATTATTTTAGGAAACGGAACAATATCATACCACCAGTTATAAGGAGAATATTAAGCAGTAGTCACACAAATTGTAGAATAATAATATTAAGTTCTTTGTGTTTTTTATGCAAATAAATTATCAATTCTTTTTTTCTCACCAACTAAGAATATATTCTCAGGGCACTTTACTGGTGCAGAAAATGCAAAGCTAGCGTTGGGAATCTGATCTTCCATTATTACCTGATTCCTTTCCTCCATCTATTTACAAAGTAGATTTTTCTTCTTATTTTCTTAACCCCCACTTCTAGTCACCTTTTATTTTTTTAAAAAATAGGGAGAATTATTATGAGGTCCAAAAAAAAAAATAATAATAATAAAGTCCCAATGACAACTAAAAAATCAAATTTGTTTTCATTTTTTACACTAAAATTGATAACTTCTCCTTAAAAGTATTTAAATATGAAAACCAAGGCAAGACACAGTTTTTGAGTGAAGGAGAAGGATTATAGAATGTGATAGTTTTTGAGTGAAGGAGAAGGATTATAGAATGTGATAACTTTTCTTCTTTTTTTCCCTGCTTAAAATAAACTCTGAAAATGTCGATTTCATAGAATGTCCAGTTGTGACAATATTAGCCTGTTCAAACCAATATTAGCCTCTTTCTGGTCCTCTCTATAAATAGGCTACTTCTCGCCTCTGTATCAGAACTCACAGAATTTCTTCACATAAAAGCAAATATGGGAAAGCTCGCAGCCTTGTTCTTCACTATCATCTTCCTCTGCTTTGTTCTCTCACAAGCCTCTCGCCCTCAACCTGCTTTTCTCAAGGATTCCTCCACACAAACTCCACATCTGGTTCGTTCAGTTTAAAATCTTTCACTTTTTTTCAAATCCTCTGTTTTTCTGGTTTAACTGGTTTCATTCCTTTGATCCATATATTTCGTACATCCTAAGAAGGGGTTTGTTTATGTGTAAGCAGGGTGTTGAAAGTGAAACAGAGCATGAGGTGACGGTGGATGAGAGTTGTGAAGGCATCGGAGCAGAAGAGTGCTTGATGAGAAGAACACTTGCGGCTCACGTTGATTATATTTATACCCAGAAGCATAAACCTTGAAGTATATATATATCTCACGTTGATCCTCATGCAGTAACTATATATGTGTGTGTGTGCTATATATATAACTGCAAGAGTTCTCCTTAGATAGTTTTGGTGAGATATGTATATTGTAAGAAATTAAAAGAAAGGGTTAATGATAATATAGTATGTAAGTAATTTACAGGGTGAGTAATCATAGTCCATGATGAGCTTGTGTTGTATCGTTGAGGTCAGGATCCAACGTACAAGCATGTTAAGAGTGATAGTTTATAATTAAGCTGTTCGTGTTCTGAGTTGTGAGATGTTTCAAAATCTGTAACTGAATGAGGAAATAATATATAGAGTACATTGGAGGAGTTATATGTTTTAATCACATTAAACTTAATTGTATAATTTAGGGAATAAAGAGGAAGGGGAAGAATAAATAAAGCAGCAAGCACAAATGCTTTGTTGCTGTAGCGGAAGCTTGAAAGCCACATGACAATATTCATCAATAATTGTACTGATTCTGTGACTTGTGAAGGAAAATAAGAGCTACAGAAGACCTTCAAGTCAATGACCTTTTGCGTTGTAAATGGAACGAAAAGTATAAAAAGGAATAAAGGTGAACGCGTGATTGATACAAGAAGAGAGAGAGGGACTTGGGTGGCCGTGGGCACTATTAAAAGCCTCCATAAGCATAAGTAAAACGTCAACTTTGGATTTGTGGTCCGGTGAGTACCCCAACTCTAGTTTGCTTTGCTTATTAGCAGGAGAGCTAATCAAATTTGAATTGTTCAAATTTGATATTAGACCGTCCAAATTTAAGTTTTAATAAAATAATAATTTTTTAAATAAAAAACCATTTAAAAAAAAAATAATAGTTTAGAGATTGTCTTTATTTTAGATTTCATATCTATTAAAATATTTTTTTAAAAAAAATATAAAATTTTAAAATTAAATCTGACAATCCAAATTTGATTATCTCTCCTACTAAGTAAAAATGATTAGGGAAACCAAGTTCACTAACCTCTCCCTCAAGTTTCGTGGTATATATTTTTATTTTTTGCATTCGTGTGGCAAGCATAGCTTGAAATAATCTTATTAAAAAGGACTACCTATTTGAGGAGAACCCCTCCACAATAAAATACATGTCTGTCTAAAATTCTGATTGACAACACTTCTGCCCTTCTGGTATACTCCATCCAGTCTTAATTATAGAACATATTTAATCGATTTTGGAGAGATTAAGAAAATAAGTTAATTAGTTAATTTTACTCATTTTCCTAAAATGTCCTTATATAAATTTAAAATGACCTAAGTGAAAGTAAATCAATAGCTCCTACCACATGCCTCTCCAACCTATATTTTTTTTTCTACATGCTATCTAATTTAAATAATAGTCTTACTATATATACATATATATATACGTGTAAATATATAGATACACACACATGTGTGTGGACATGGGCGGACCCACGTTCACTTGCCCCCCAAAAATTTTGGCTTTTTAGAAAGAAAAAAAAATTCAAGTTAAAGGAGTTAGAATTAGTAACTTGAATATAATGGTTTCAAATTTTCATTAGCATTAGTATTATTTATCTACTTTCCTTGAATTAATACATGTTTGAATGATTGTTCACCCTTAAATTAAGTGTCCACCCTTAATACATCAAGATTGCACTTTGTAATCAGATGAGGGATGAATGATTGTTTAGCACCTTATATTGAAAAATATGTATTTGATAGCATTGATAATAAGGAAATTATGATGGAATTCCAAAACATAAGGCCTAGAAGGATGACATTGTAATTATTTTTATTATAATTTAATTTAAATTTTTATTAAAATATATGTACTTGAACTTATTGAGTGTCCACCCTTTATTGTAATTTATATAGTTGCATTTCTAACAGTATTTAACCTTGCTTTTCTAAATAACAAGTTTGTAAACTAATTTCCTCTTTTATTACATCATCAATATTCACTTGATTTCATAAATATTTTATATATATATATATATATATATATATATATATATATATATATATATATATATATATATATATATATATATTTTTTTTCTTGTTTATATTCTTTTGTTTTTAATGCATTTAAAACTTTCCTTAAAAAAATTTGAAGCGCGCGCCCCGAACCCCGAATTCCCCTACCATGTGCCCCCCCTTCTGTAATTTCTTGGGTCCGCCCCTGTGTGTGGACATATATCGACAGACACATATAGGCGCACACACACCCATACACATATAAACACACACACATATTGACAAACACACAAATACACACACATATATGTGTGTATGTACACACAGTACACCCCCTATATCATTCTCCAAGTGTTTATATTTGTACACGCACATATTAACAAACACACAAATATACATATATGTACACACACACACCCAGACAGATAGATATATGTGTGTGTGTGTCATACATACATATATGTAGACACACACATATATGTGTGTGTCTATAGATATTTGTGTGTAGACACACATATATATACATACATGATACATAGATACACATATATCTATCTAAAAGTTTCCGGAAGAGTATACGCGTCAACATACATATACTCACAAAAAATCAAACACACTTGAGAGAATAAAATAGATGTATTTTAGGAAAAAGAATTGACAATTATTAGAATGTTATCCTATAATTAGGACCAAAACCAACTCTTAAATATTGTCTTATAATTAGGACCGGAGGGAGTATTATGTTTAAAAAAAACGAACTACCCTCTCAGTGCCCGCATCAACGATTGCGTTTAATACCCAGTTTGGGTTTTACCGGTATGACCCACTTATTTATTTTTTTAAAAAAAAAGTGGGTTAATTTAAACTTGGGCTATTTTACCCATGGGTTGGCCCGGGTTCTCTCTTTCTGGTTCTCCATCTCTTCTCCTTTTTTGTTTTCACTTTTTCCTTTTTATGCTGAACGCTAAAGCCTGAAGAAAGAAAATTTGAATTGTGAGTGTCACGACGGGTTACCTGGGTTAGTTGAGGAGTGTTATGTTATTACGAAATCAAGCTATATCACCAACGGGTTAAGCTTAGTATAAGGGGTTAGTCTCTCACAATATGAATATGACGGATCTAAGTTCAAATTCTTGTGGGGAGAAGTACCTACATCTAGTGTCTGACAGTGCTTCTAATAAAAAAATACTTATGCTTACAAAAAAAAAAAAAAAAAAAAACTATATGCTTAAATAGACAGAGTGTTGCTTGAGGTGAGTAGTATGTTTGGACCACATTAATATAATTATAATTCATGATTTAACATATAATTTCAAATTCAATTTGCTTTCTTTTTTATTGTCAAACCCCAATAACAACGGATGGGTAACTTTAATGGTGTGATCATCCGACCCTTTTGTGAGTTAAATGTGTTATTAAGCAGGTATTAGAAGATTTATAGTGTAAAGTTGATTAATTTATTGATTTGAGAATAGGTAGTTTTCTTTTTGCCAGCGAGAATAGATAGTTTTCGTTATATAATATGTCTATTTAAGATAGTTATGTATGTTTTATGAGTTAGTAATACATATTAAAATTCAAATGTTTTGTAAACTAGTGGTATAAAAGTTTTTTGACAAGTGGGAAGTTGCAAGCCCGATCATACTCATCATTACTTGCATCTCTAATAAATAAATAAATAAATAAATAAAACAAACGCGTGATAGGTATTAGATATTATTGAAATTTATAAGGGGGGAAATATGATCACCCTCCCACCCCCACTGTACAAGTTAGGTTGGAAAAAAATACAAATGGGCCACCTCGATTTTATAGTAAATAATTTTTCTTCTTTGCAAAAATTTCCAATTTTGCTAAAAGGATTTATTTTTAGCCAAAAATTTCCAATCACCAAACATCTCTTAAATCTATTTTGAGCGTGAGATTGTAAGTTTGAAAATTTTGAGCACGATTGTAAGTTTGACATTTATGAGCATGATAGATGTATGAGTTTCTTCATTGTTATAATGTTGAAAAAATTAGTACTTGTATTATTTATTTTATATTAGAAGATTTATTTATTGAGCACATGTATCCTCTAACTAGAAACAATTTTTTTTTTTTTTTTTTTGATTAAAAAATTTTAGGAAAGGGGTTGGGTTCACCCACAATCCAAGGGCAGGGCGAAATCTCCCTTCCTCCTAGGTGGTACCGATGTTGGACAGGGCGAGCCGTGTATTACCCTCAGGCGTTAACCTAAGCACCTAGAAGCTAGGATGCCTTCCCCAGCGCCTAGAAACAATTCTGTTAGCCACTGCCGGACACTAAATATCATATTCATTTGGTTCGTCACGTTATAAGGGACTAAGGACCCGTTTGTTACAAAGAATTGGTGGGAAGAGAAAGGAACTTTAGAGGAGGGAAATGAAGATTTGAAAGATAAGGGAAGATGGCTTGAGTTGTTTGGTAGGAAGAAAATGAAGAGGTGGCAGTTGGTAAAGAATTAGGAAATGTTTATTTTACCCTCAAAAGAAATTAATTCAAAATAAAAAAGAAAAATATTTTTTTGCTAAAATATATTTTTTAAAATATATTATTGTTAAGTTTGAACTCGTGGAAAAAAAAATCGCCAAATTTGAACTTTCCCACCAAGTTCGAACTTCCCGCCAAGTTCGAATTTCAGGGGTAAATCTGTCAAAAAAACCACTTTCCTAGGAAGATGACAGTTTTTCTTCCATTTTCGGATGGAAATCATCTTCCCTCAAATAAGGGAAGATGAGTACTCACTGGAAAATACTGACTGGACTTTCTTTCTACCAAACACCCAAAATCCATGGGAAGATTGGGATCTTCCCTTTCTCTCACCACCAATTCTTTGTAACAAACGGTCCTAACTTCTTTCCTTTTGACTCAACCCAGTTGGTGGAGATTTATTTTTAAGAGCATGGAAAATGGATCATAGACTTTTGACAAATTTGATTGATATGGGCCGTTTCATATCTGGCCCATCTTGGTCGGTGCCCATGCCTCCGGCTTGTTCTCTGCTTCTGTCGACCTCGCTTGGCGAAGGGAGATGATAGCTGAGAGCCTTGAATCTTCAAAGTTGAGAACGAAGGCAAATCAATCACGCCGTAAATTTTGATTATGTTCGGCCGAAGTAGGTTTCTTTCTTTTCCGATGGTGATTGGAGCTGTCGTGTAAGTTGTCTGTGCCTAATTGGTTCTCCCTTCTGATATCTGGATTTTTAACCATATTTTGCTCTCTCGTTGTGTTACATCACATTAGCCGGGTCTATTGAATAAGTGACTAATTTCACAAGTGAAAGTGCAATTCAAGATCATATCAGTCATTTTCAGAATGATGTCTTGGATCTTGAGTTCATAACGTTGCTTGGCTCAACGTTTCTGCATTTTATTTGTGTACAGTTACTCGAATTGGTTCTGATTGTTTGTGAAAGTGATTTGATTCTCGTTCATTGAGAAACTTACTGACATTATATTATAATTAATATATTTTGTTTGATTGACTTCTGTTCGGTGACGATTCTTATGAGAAGTGCACTTTATGTCAAATTCACCTTCACTTAAGGATAATTATCTGTAATACTAGTTGTGGATGCATTAGAATGATAAACTCGAACATAACTACTACTTCCAAGAAGCATTCTAGTATATTGTTTAGTGTAACTTCAGCTAGGATTAAATTTGTTGAAGCTTTGTGGTCAATATGCTGCAAGCAATGCTTAACATAAAAATTGCAATACTGAAATAGGAAAACTTACTTTTATAACTTTAAAACATTTCTGAGGTGTCAAATGAGGGCTAGAGATTTGTTGGAACAGAGGAATGAAGAAAATAATTGTACTGACAGATTGCGCCCAAGCTATTAATATGGCTACTAGGGAATTTAATGGCAATCACTCCTTTTTTATGTAATAGAGGAAACTAGAAGGATTATTGATAGTAGTTGGGATGTCCTAAGTAGATTCATGTATGGGGAAAAACAATTCTGATGCTGATATGTTGTCTAGGATAGCTGGGAATATTGATTGTAAATTTTGCACCCTAGATCAACCACCAACTTGCTACAGGGAGATGGTGGATGATGATAGGTTTAGAGAACTCCTACTTTAGGCCTTTGTATTTTCATTTCTTGTGAATGCTGTTTGCAGTTACCATTCAGAAAGGGAAAATAAAGTTAAAAAATGAGAAAGCCTGAATTTAACTTAAAAATTGCATCGTGTTAGCTCCTGTCTAGTGCCTTGTTATGCCCTGTTTGGGTATTTGATTATTTGACTCATTCTTTTTTAATTTCTTTGCTCTTGATATTACACTTCAAATCAGTCTATTCTGCTCCAAGAATTTCAAATTTTTGAAGTGTTTAGTTATATGCTTATATACAAAGGTCTCATTGTTCTTTGGATGTTTGTGTGTGGTGTTTACAGGATCGGTGTGGTTTCTGGGAAGGCAATATTTGGACCACCACTTGATGAGTATTGGAAAAAGAAGCTTCAGGAAGAAGCATCAGCAAAGGACAAAGACTCAAGCTCCACTTAGCTCTTCATCGCATGAAGTCTTGCCATAATTTGGCATTTTCATTGGTCTGAAGTTGACAAGTGATAGACAATATCTTAATTTTGAGTTATACTCGAAATAGTCAGTGCATCAGCTGTGTTGGATATAGTTGCTTTAGGACACAGCTTCAGTTTCCAGCTGCTAATTATCAAGAAGGAAACCTCTTCCCTTTCCCATTCTTTTCAAGATTTTTTTTCTCCCTGTTAGTTTGAGTCGCCTTTGTATTCCCCAAACTGCATTAGATTTGCAAAGTTAATCATACTAGATATAGAAATTTATGTAAAATTTGTGTTTATTAGCTACTACATACAAGCTTCATTTATATAATTTGTTCTTTGCATTATTATTAAAAGCCCATTCTCTTTTCAAAATTGAAATAACCATCCATAAGAGGGGGCTACCACTAAGCACAACTAAGATTTCATGGATCACATATCAGCAGTCCACTTAGCTTTGTCATCCTCACTATTTGTTGTTCAGAAGTTGTTTTGCTAATGAACCTATAGTTGGGGTCCAGTTTGTTGGAGACTTATAGGTAGGGCTTCAACCCTTATTTTTATTGTGCCTTAATTCTCGATGAGTGTTATTTGTAGTGGGTTTGTGGACGAGTTTTGTGCCCTAAATCCCGATGTGCTATGGAACTATTTTATCATTTGGAGCTAGTACTTTATGAAATTTATTCTTTTATAACCATAATAGTACTTTGTATTGGTTTTATCTTTTTCTATTATGATTATCTTTTGTTGTATAAGGATCAAAATAGAGTTGGTCTAACAGTGTAAGACCCTGTTAGATCCTTCTGGGTCTTGAGTTCGAGTCTAGCTCACTATTTGTTGTTTAGAAGTTGTTTTTGCTAATGGTCCTATATTTGGGGTCCAATTTGTTGGAGACTTATAGGTAGGGCTTCAACCCTTATTTTTATTGTGCCTTAATTCTCGATGAGTGTTATTTGTAGTGGGTTTATGGACGAGTTTTGTGCCCTAAATCCCGATGTGCTATGGAACTATTTTATCATTTGGAGCTAGTACTTTATGAAATTTATTCTTTTATAACCATAGTAGTACTTTGTATTGGTTTTATCTTTTTCTATTATGATTATCTTTTGTTGTATAAGGATCAAAATAGAGTTGGTCTAACAGTGTAAGACCCTGTTAGATCCTTCTGGGTCTTGAGTTCGAGTCTAGCTCACTATTTGTTGTTTAGAAGTTGTTTTTGCTAATGGTCCTATATTTGGGGTCCAATTTGTTGGTGCCTTAAGTCTCGATGAGTGTTATTTGTAGTGGGTTTGTGGGCAGGTTTTGTGCCATAAATCCCAATGTGCTATTGAGCTATTGTATTATCTAGAGCTAGTACTTTATGAAATTTATTTGAATTGGGGTCAAATTCTTTTATAACCATAATAGTACTTTGTATTGGTTTTATCTTTTTCTATTATGATTATCTTTTGTTCTATAAGGACCAAAATAGAGTTGGTCTAGCGGTGTAAGACCTCACTAGATTCTTCCGGGTTTTGAGTTCGAGTCTTAGAGAAGATTCTTGTGTTGGGAGGGGCAACCATGAATCCCAAACTAGATATTGGATGACAATATCAAAAAATCTTTTGTTGTATAAGGAGAAATGACTTTATGAAATACATGTTGTATGAAATGATAGACAGCAAGATTACTATTTAAGTATTAGTTCTTTTTTGATAATAAATTTAAGAATGAATTCTAATCAATAAATGCTCAAATAAGCTCCACTTTATGAAGTATATGTACGAAATAATATATTTACAGCATGGTTACAATTCAAGAAAGTGTACTGGTCATTACACCATCAAACAAATAAGACTGCATAACGAATAGATGACAACTTTTTCTATAATGAAGTTACAGAAAACGCAGGTGACTGGTCTCTTGAATGCAGAGTAAAGATTGCCAGATACCATTGCGCAGGACTCTTCACATCTATATTTACTGTGAATTCTTTCACTGAAATGGAATTGACAATTATTCTTTGATATACAAATAAACAATGTTTGTAACTGCATTTTCCCAGCATCAGCAAAGTCCAAATTTCCATTCAAATCAACTTGATGAATGAAACAATTCTTATATAACACTTAAGCAGGAACAAAAGCCCAAGCGCCACCCATTAAGTGCAGGCACAAAGAGAGACATATTGTAATTATAACAGCGGATTTGGCTGCAACATATCTCACAATCTCTGCTATTGTCTCATGCACAACATCTGCAAATCTTATGATGCAAGCACAGAACTTCTCTAACACAAACTCCATGAAAGATCTAACCGTCTCAAATGTCACCCTCCCAGTCACATCAAGAATAAGCCTCCGATTGCTGGGAACTGCCAATGTAGAAGATACCTTGCCCATCCATCCACTCTCTTTTTCTTCATCTGAATCTTCTTTCAATTCAACAGATGATGTTTCTTCTTCCAAATTCTCATCTTTAGTTGGACTTGAATCTTCTTCAATAGGCAAATAAGCAGTTGAACTTGAATTGGTACTCGGGTCTGAACTTGTTAGCACCTGGTGAGATGTTTTGACTAGGGTCTCTATGGCATTATTACAAACAGACACCACCATGTCTCTCACTTTACTCTCACGCTTTGGGTTAGTTAAGCCACAGAAGAAATCATCATATGGGTTGATATGCATGGTCTTGTCAAGATAAACAGTAACTGCTGTACTTACAAACAGTTGGACGCAATTCCCAATTAAGTCTCTGCACTTGTCACTGCAAATCGCATCCACCCATGTTGACATAGGCTCAGATTCCAAATTGGAGGAGCAAAGATTTCTGACACTAATCGTATTGCTTGAACTTGAATTTGATCCTCCACTTGAATGCCCATGTGAATAGAAACCAAGGACTAAGTTCCGAGCAAAGCTTCCCACAATTATAGAAACAAAGCTTGCCCCAGATGGGGCAAACAGTTTATCCACTAACCGATCCACAAGACTTGAACTATCGCTGGTTTGATTATGATCGGTGTTAGATTGAGAACTTCGCAAAACACCAAGAGTTAAGGCCTGTGTAAAGTTGACCAAAGAATCTGAAAACTCACGAGATCGAGTTATTTTGGAAATTTGCTTCAAGCTATTAGGCAATTGATCCGAATCAGTCCGCAGAAACTCTTTCATATCTCTTGAGACGACCCCTAGAGCTTCTGCAGATTCGGAGACTGCTTCAGAAACAGAAATCAATGCTCCCAAAAGCTTTGAAAGTCTCTTCCTCTTGCGAGTTATTGAAGGCGAGTGATAAATTTTGAAAGCACCGTACCCAGTGAAGCCAAGAGCAGCAAGTAGAAAGAGCCACTTTTTTCTTTTACGGGCATAATCAAAACCCTTTTCAACGAATTGGAATTCCATGACCAGAAATTCCAATGAAACTCACAGATTGATTATAGCTCCACCTATTCCACACCTAAGTCGCTAAATTCGTTCGTTCACTTCATTCATTCATTGAGATCACTTACAGGAAATTGAAGTTTCAATGCTTGAATTGCTCAGAGCACCTCCTTCTTGTTGTGTTCCGAGCTTCCGATATAGCGACGGGAAATCACAAGAACTTGATCGGGACGAGAGAGAGAAGAATGAGATACAAGGGCGTTGCAGAAGAAAACAGAGACGTTTTGAAATTTGGGAATGGGAAGGGAAATTGTGAGCCTTCTATTCTTTGGCGGAGGCTATGATCCCAACCATCACCTTCATCGTTTCCGCGCCACCACTCCTAATATGTTAACCCCACTGGAACTCCTTTTTAGTCTTTTTTTTTTTTTTAAATTATCTGTTCTCATATATTTTCAAATTATATGTGATTTTTTGTCCTACGATATAATATGAATTATGTGATTTTTGTCATTATTTTAAATTTGAAGTAGATAATGTGGATAAAGTAAGTTACAATTACGTTATCTGAACTAAAGCTGTTATTATTTACCCAAAAAAAAAAAAACTAAAGCTGTTATTTCTTATTCTTTATATAGTAACCACACTATTATGGGAATAATTCATATTGTAAATTCAAATTAAATTTTATAATTTTAATTTAATACAAATTACGTGATATTATTAAAATAAAAGTTCTAATCATTTATAGGATAGGATATTGCCACTGCCATTTTTTATCACTATCAATGTCACTACCACTTTTTTACTGCGATCAGGATCTCAATAGGTGAGAGAAATGATAAAAGTATATGAAATCTTGATCTAACCGTAAAAAAATGGCAGTGACAATATCTTATCTCATAATTTATTATTAGGAAATTATTTTAATGAAAATAAATATTATGTTTAAATATATTTTTGGGGAATATATTTTAATTAAAAAGAGTTTATACGAATTTTCATAATAAAAATAGATATTCTATAATTTTTATAAATAGAATATTGTTCACAACCATTTATTGTCTGACTATATAGAGGGAAGTACAAAATAATTAAGCTGCCCTCTGCATTACACGTATAAAAAAGACAAGGAACCTATTCCATTGCAACAATCCAGGCACCAATAAATCAAAGATAAGAAAGATATCTGAAGGAAAAGAGTTTACAACTAGCTGGAGAATTAGAGATCCTGAAGACATAAGAACGTAGTAACAGAAGCCTATTAATATAGTAGATTTATCAAAAAGAAAATAGTTCAAGTTTTTATTAAAATATAGGAAGTAACATTTTAGAATGAAAAAAAACTTAGGGGGCAAACTATAAAGACTAAAATTAAAAATGAGGATAAACTATAAGAACAAAACATTTTATTAAGATAAGAAAAAAAAAAAGAAGCAAAACTAATAAACCACCAAGTGTTTAGATCTACTAATTGTGGACCACAATAATTACTTGAGGTAGAGAAGTTTTCCCACTGGTGGGGCTATATTTTCGTGAACTGAAAAAAAAACCCTCAGAAGGATAGATGCAAATTTTTAAGTGGCTTAAATCAACAATTGCTTTTTTTCCTTCTAAAATGTTACTTCCTACATTGGGAACAACAATCGCTCCATTGATTGAAGAAGGCAAGGAAGTGTAGTTTTACGGGGTTGATTGGTGGCCCACGGGTTGGCTCTAATATAACCCAAAAGAGTGGGACTTATTTTGGGTTAGGGCTAAAAATGTCCCTATCATATGGGGCTAAAAATATGGGGGCCAAACATGGAGCTTAATGGGCTGGCCCATAGGGTCCAGCCCATTTTGACAGCTCTAGTCGCCCACCAATAAAATCTTTGGTTATTACTCCCTCCGGTCCTAATTATAAGACATATTTAACCGATTTTGTGAATATTAAGGAAAGAAGTTAAATTAGTTAATTTTATTCATTTTCCTAAAATGCCCTTATATAAATTTAAGATGACATAAGTAAAAGTGAATCAATAATTCCTGTCACATACCTCTCCAACATAAAACTTTCCTTTTCACACACTATCTAATTAAAATAATAGTCTTGTTATATATACATATATATATGTGTGTGTGTGTGTGTATGTATACATATACATACATACATACATACATACATACATACATACATACATACATATATATATATATATATATATATATGGGTTTATCGTTTGTCATGTCTCAAGTGAGCCCAAAACTACGTCGTTTTGGGAGTTAAGGAAATTAATGAAGGGTGTTTTTGTATTTTTGTTTTAGAATTTATTATATGAGTTTTACTAAAAGATCATTCATTAATTCCCCTGACCCAAAACTACGTCGTTTTGAGAGTTCATTAATTCCTTTAATCCCAAAACGACGTAGTTTTGGAGTGACTTGACATAACCTTATGTCAAGTGACATGACAAACGATAACCCCTATATATATGTGTGTGTGTGTACATATATCTACACACACACAAAGATATATATGTATATATGTGTGTGTTTATATATGTACACACACAGATATACATATATGTATACACACACATATATGTGTGTCTATATATATTTTTGTGTAGACACACACACTTACTTGTATATACATACACACATATATATGTGCGTATGTGTGTGTGTCTATATATATTTATGTGTCTACACACACATATATACATATATAGATACACACACACATATATAAAAGTTTAACTGATTGGAAGAGTCTACGCACCTACATATATATAATCACCAAAAACCAAACACACTTTATAAAATAAAATAGGGATATTTTAGGAAGAAATTGACAAAAATTAGAATGTTGTCTTATAATTAGGACCAAAACCAACTGTCAAATGTTGTCTTATAATTAGGACTGGTGAGAGTATTATTCAATAGAAGACACGTAATATATAATTTATACGTCTCTCAAAAAGCAGAAGGATAGATCCCAACATTTTTTTTTGATACAAGGCGAGGGGAGGGGGATCGAACTAAGGACCTAAGGGGGGGAAACAAATCCCAATACCACTACACTACTAGTAGTGCTGGTCATGGGCTGTCATGACCATAAAAAATACAACATAATCCCATTTCGCTGTCATGGGCTTGGTGGAAGCAAAAGGATAAGCGCAGAACCAGCCGCCATATGAGAATTGGGCCTTCATAATAATAAGAGGAAAATGAGTGGCCCACTTGTTTTAATCATCTAAACAATTTTATCTATCATTTAAAAAAAGATGATTGAATTTAGTAGAAAAGACTATTCCTTCACAGTATGACGAATTAATGTTTATATCTCTGTTGAGAGAGACGTCGACATTTAGTGTTCGACAGTTCCTTTAATCATGATTTGATCATTGACCTTGGATCAAAGCTTTGGTCAATTTAATACCCAGTCTAGTTCTAAAAACATTGTCTTAAGCTGACAAAAGTATACCACAATGAGCACCATCCAAAAAAAAAAAAAAAAATTATAAAAATTATGAATGCATCTCACTAACAAGTAGATAACGCTGCTATATCTTCTCACCATTTTTGTTTAAGTTAAGGTGCAGATTGGTCAATAAAGTGTTACATTAGGAGCATTGGGCACATAAATGTTTTGAAGGGAGCAAAAATACCAATGAACAATTGAAAGGGAGCAAAAATACCAATGAAAAAAATTAAAACTTGAGAAAGTAGCACAATCCGCATTTTGTTCTATTTGCCGAAGTTTTAAATTCTTTATTGGTATTTTTGCTCCCTTCAAAATTTTTTTGTGCCTGGTGCTCCTAGTGTAATATTTCGTTGGCCAATTTGCATCTTAACCGTTTTTCCGAAATCATGCTATAGATCAACTATCAATAGAAGCTAGTGGTTCAAATCCTTTTTCTTCTTATAAAAAGTGCATGTCATATCTACAAACAAAGATCGATCATGACATTAATTACCAATTGAGAGAGCAACATATATAATCCATTACATGTAAAGCTTTCACATACTTTGGTCTTAATCCCTTTCAAGTTCCAAGGACATGCATGTCTCTTCCTCAAAAACATAATCATCTAGAAAGACATGCTTCTTCCTTATATATCCCATGACGTAAAAAATGGAAGCCTAACATCAATACTGAACTTATATTTTACAATGTTATATTGATCTCTTATCTTCCTTAGGTAAAATGAGGTTGTTTTTTAGCATTGTTCATTGAAGGATCGGAGGATGATAGAGGCGTTGAAGATAAATGATCACTAACATCAATTGTTGGTGAATCTTGTGTGTATAGAAAAGGCTTATGAGACAATACTAATAACTCTTACTCCTCTTCTTCAAGCATCTCTACAATTTGGTCAGTTGAAGAACATTCTCCAAGCTTAGATGATGTGATTATTGAACTTGAATGATTATTATCGTCAACTTCAGGTAAATCTTGCAAATTAAAAGAAGGCTTTTGATGAGGCAATTCTATATCTTGCTCATCGCCCTCAAGCATCTCCACAACTTTTTTCATTGAAGGGCGATCGCTAGGCCTGGTTTGAATACACCACAATGCCACGATCATCATTTTCCTTGCCACTTTCATCTCTTCCTCTGTTGCATCCGCTACGCTAATTTCATTTCCTTCATTTAGTTGATCATAAGCCCAAAATGGAAAATAAAATTGACTTGATTGCTCGGCCAACACATTCAAATTCTTCCTTCTACCGGCCATCTCCATTAGTAACATCCCAAAACTATAGACATCAGCTTTATAGGAAACTCCACCTACATTCTTGTAGAAGAGCTCAGGAGCCATGTATCCTATAGTTCCCCTTGCTGCTGTGATAGACACAATGCTATTATTTGTAGGATAGAGTTTAGCAAGGCCAAAATCAGATACCTTTGGGATGAAGTTGTCGTCGAGAAGAATGTTGTGAGGCTTTATATCAAAATGCAGAATTTGCATATCACATCCTTTGTGAAGATATTCAATACCATGAGCTACTCCAAGAGAAATGACATATAATTGATGAAGATCCAAGGATTGACCATTGTGATTAGGTTTTGAGAGAATGTATTTGTCAAGAGATCCATTTTGCATGAATTCATAAATAAGAGCACACTTTGATCCTTCCACACAGTAGCCGATGAGCTGCACCACATTAATATGGTGGATTCTACCAAGTGTAGCAACTTCGTTGATGAAATCTTGACCACTGGCGTTAGCCTTATCTAACATCTTGACAGCTACATCACGGCCACTTCGAAGGTCTCCTCTAAAAACAGAACCATAGCCTCCTTTCCCAAGTCTTACTTTAAACCGTTTAGTCATCTTCTTGATGTCTCTGTAGGAGTACCTTATAGGCATGATGTTGTTGTCGTCACTTTGCAGAAAATCCTCAATGCTCTCATACATTGATAAATGTCTTCTTCGCCATTTATAGATCAATAGGGCTATGACAAAGGGAGCCCCTAACACAAATTTAGCTCCTGTAAAAGAAAATTTAAAAGTGAATATTGATAATTAGAACATGCCCTTTAACTGAAACAAGTAGTAAATTTATATAATATTTGTTTGGCCAGCCATTGCACTGTCAACTCGTGTACACTAAAAAATTAGATAAGTTTGTTAAAGTCAAGAGATACCTAACAGAGTGGAGATGATTGTTGTAATGACTGTAAAACAGAGGAAACAAAAATTGGTATTAGTAACTCTTGCGAGAAGAAGGGATATGATTAATGTGAAAATAGTTAGTGACAAATGGTATAGGTGAGTTCTTGGCACTAGCTGTTCCTTCACAACCAGTGAACAAATACTTATATATATATATATATATATATATATATATATAGTATAAGAGAAATAAAATAAAAACAAACTATCATTCAATAAATAACATAGAAATTAAATGAATAGCTCATAACAAATCATTTGTGAAGGAGAATAAGGTTTTTGCCCTGTATAACAAAAAAATTATGAATATATATAAAAAGTAGAGATTGATCACTATCTTTTTTTTTTTTTTAATCCCGTGCAACTTGCAAGCAAGTATTATGCCGGCTGGCTTAAACAACAACAAAAAGTTAGAAGTTATCATCAGATGCCTTACCCCTAATATACTCAAGGATGATTTGAAAAATGGGACGCCTTTCTGCAATTACACCAGACAAACAAATGTATTAGTAGGGATATGTGTTGGAATATCGTAAAATAAAAATTCAATAACGCAACAATAAAATGATATCCAAGAAAAAAACATAACATGTAATACATATAATATATACCTTATGACTAAGCAAAAATTGAATAATATTTCATTTTTAAAAGTAAATGATATTTTATTAAGGAGCATTTAGTTTATGAATATTATATATTTATACCACACTAAACATAGTAATGTACAAGTATTAGTCGTTGGGGAAAAAAAAAAAATCCTCCCATCCTCTATGTAGAATATATCTGTGGGGTTGATTTTGATCATAAATATTTTTCATATTTGAAATATGTTTTCTTATTTTCTCTTATTGATGCTCTCTCAACAATAATCAAAGAGGAGAGAGAAAAAGGGGGATTAAAGAAGATAATAGGGTGCTTTAGAAAATACATGTCGTTTTAACTAACTTAATCAATTTTTTTACTATAATCAAATTAGATAAATATATATTGTATTTAGACCCGGCTGTTCTTCGGAGCAAGCCGCCTCGACGTGATATATATGAGTTGTATACCACAATCGTCGTCTAACCCCAAATCCCAGAGAGTTTCGCTGCCAACATTCACATACGAATACGAAGACGACAAAGAAGAAGTTGCAGACCCATTTGAAGTTCTGAAGCAAGGGGCTGTGTCCACAAACCCAGGGGAATGCAGAGGGCGTTCACACCTTACATATATCATATTTGTGTTCAATCCATTCGTTAGCCAAGTTCCATTTTCATAACGTGCTTCAATTGTGGAGGTATATGGACCCCATAGGCTAAAGTTGTATTCTGTTAAAGAATTCCCAGGAAGGGAAGATGAATCCAACTCCACAATATTAGCATCCCTCACTCTGATTGTGTAGTTCTCATAATTAACAGACAAAACTCTGTATTTCCCAGATTGCCAGTACATTACCAGTTGATTTTGCTCGCATGATAGGTTGTACCTGTGGTCACCACACTTCTCTGGAGAGTCTTTTAGCCGAAAAGGGCTCCAAATGTTGTGATCTCCGCAAGAACTAGAACAGTTCTGGTGTCCATCCAATGCCTTGCAAGGTTTGCACAATAACATTATCAGAAACAGAGCCTCCATTAATTTTCCTGAAGAGTAACACATGTCCCTCATCATGATGATCTCAAGATGAAGAGTAATTACTAATCTCAACTCCGGAGAGAAATATAAGGCTCCTTTCGACCATTTAATTTGTATAACCAACAAGTTGGCTAGAAATTTTTCTTTGGACACAGACAGCGAGGCACAGAACTATCGTAGCAAATTAACCAAGGTGTGCGTATTCCAACAAGTTGCCTAGAAATTTTTCTTTTGACACAGACAACAAGGCACAGCACTACCGTGGCAAATTAACCAAGGTGTGCGTATTCACACCATATGTTTCTTATCATTGGGTTGACTACGATCCACTTCTCTTCTCACCCTCTTCTTGTTCTCTTTTTCATCTCAGCCGTTGGATTGAAATCTTAAACGTTCAGATTTAATGTTTTATAAAAATATTATTTTTATATTTTTTAATAATTTAATAATTTATTAATATAATAATAATAATATTTTTATAAAATATTAAATCTATTTCAATCCAAACTGAGGTAAGAAAGAGGACGGGAAGAGGCCCTTATCATTGAGGGTTTCCAGAAATTAATTTTTTTTTGTCAGATCCCAGAAATTATTCTCAAGCTGACACTTGACAGCTTGACAGGACAGTCAATAATTCACAAAGGTGGGAGTTAATTGACGTAAGCAGGTACCTCGTGTGAGGAAAACGTTGGGAAGCCACACTTTGTTTTGGAAAAATCTCTTGGTTTCTTATTGGGAAAATCCATACTGGGCCCAATTAAGGCCCAGAATTTTATAAAAGACTCTAACAACTTTCACATACTAAAAAAGACCCTAGGACCTTTTCTTGTATAAACGTTAACAACTAAAACAACCATATTAACAACAAAATAAATACCCATTAACAACTAAATCAGTCGCATTAACAATAATATTTTAACAACTAAATCAGTCACATTAACAACAATATCAGCCCCAGTTAACAACTAAATCAGTCACATTAAAAACTAACGTTTTAATGAAAAATCCCAGAAAAGGCCCTAGGGCCTTTTTTGGTATGTGAAAGTTGTTGGAGCCCTTTTTGTAATTCTGGACCTTAATTAAGCCCTATATGGATTTTCCCTTTCTTATTTGAGATGACATCAGGAACCTGTTATCTCCTATTTCTCCTTGGGGGAAGTCAGGACATGGAACCTGTAAACTCCTTTTCTATATGTTTGTTGCTAATTCTTGGGTTCTCGTCAGAGTTTGTAGGAAGCTGGAATAGCTGTCCAGAACTTGAAACCGCACCGAATTTACATTAGTTGTTTTTTTCTTAGTTGCTTTTTAGATGTTTTTCTCTCTAATTAAAGGGATTAGGCATTTTTTTTTTAATTTTTTTATATATTCTATTTATTTAGATTAAATTATATGCTGCATCTTGAATTTTTTTTTTTTTTTTTCCAGTATCTCAAATTAATTAATTTCCAGGATACTGGAGTTACAGGAAAAATATTTCTGAATGTTGGACTGAAAATTAATTAATTTGAGATACTGGGTGAATTATTTTTTTTTCATGTTGCAACATATAATCTAATATAAATAAATAGAATCTATAAAAAAATTTAAAAAAATAAAAAAATGTCTAATCCCTCTAATTAGAGGGAAAAACACATAAGAAGCACCTAAGGGAAAATCACATAATGTGAACCCAACAACATGTGGATTTTGGTTCAAATTCAAGTCCTAAACTTACCGAATGCATTTACTACAGAACAAGTCACATTTATAACAGAAAAATTCACATTCACAACAACATTTAAAAACCTAGATTTTGGTTCAAACTCAAGTCTTAAGCTTACAGAGGGCATTTACAACAGAAAAAACTACATTTACAACAAAATTTAAAAACATAGATTTTGATTCAGACTCAACTCCTAAGTTTAAAGAGGACATTTACAATAGAAAAAGTCAAATTTACAATAGAAAAAGCCACATTCACAACAAAATTTAAAAACTTGGATTTTGGTTCAAACTCAAGTCCTAAGCTTTGAGGGCATTTACAACAGAAAAAACCAAATTTACAATAGAAAAAGCCACATTCACAACAAAATTTAAAAACCTGGATTTTGGTTCAAACTCAAGTCCTAAACTTACAGAGGGCATTTACAACAAAACAAGCCACATTTACAACAGAAAAAACCACATTAACAACAAAATTTAAAAATCTGGATTTTGGTTCAAACTTAAGTTTTAAGCTTACAGAGGGCATTTACAACAAAACAAGTCACATTTACAACAAAAAAATTCATGTTCACAACAAAATTTAAAAACCTGGATTTTGGTTCAAATTGAAGTCCTAAGCTTCCAGATGACATTTACAACAGAACAAGTCACATTTACAACAACAAAAATTCATATTCACAACATCTTCTGATAATTTTGACAAAAAACGTTAAGGTCCGAAGGTGTGTCGATTGTGTCCGCGGCGCTCAACTCTGTTTTTAGCTCCATCTGCAACTATCGCGAATGGGAATGTGAGTTGGTTCATGGAAGGTGGGAAGATTGAATGAGAGCAAAATATTCATTTCACAATTACATTTAATATCACCAATATTCTTTGAGACTTTAGTGTAATTTGATGATTTTAAGGGATTTAATTATATTTATTTTTCATGCTTGGAACCTGCATGCGATTTTCCCTTATTTCTTAGCCTTCTTCTCCAATGTTTTATTCTACGCGTCTTATCATGCGATATCAATTTTTCTTACTCCATTGTTCTACAGTGTATGATTTCCAGTATATACTATATATATTGTCCAGCAAAACCCCATTCCTTGTTCATATTTATTGAGAGGAGTGCGAGTATTTATTATTGGGATAAGGGTTTTAAATGCCATGGAAGTTTTCGCTGAGGAACACTGGGTAGACGGAAGTTTTTTTAGATCAAAATTGCTATAGAAGTTCATAAAATGTAGCAATTTTACCCCTCCATTAATTTTTTTTTTTTTTTTGCTTAGAGCGTCCGATATCCCTCCATTAATTTTGATCGTTAAGTTTAACTGAGTGCACACGTGGCATGCCACCTCATCAATTAAGTATCATTTTTGCTACGGAAGTTTTCGCTGAGGAGCAATTTTGCCCCGGAAGTTTACAAAACGTAGCAATTTGGCCCTTCTGTCCCCAATATTAAATTTGACTATTAAATCAGTCAAAGAACACACATGTCATGCCTTGAAAATGTCGAATTTGAAGTTAGAGAGGGAGATCCTTGAAACGTTAAGCTCAAGGCGGCCAGAATTTGTGAAGTCGAACTGGTCAAAGGGACTGAAAGGTCTGTCACAAAACCCAGAGGAAGCATCACTGATGATCTAAGTGAATGAAACGCAAAACGAGAAATCATTTGTCGAGATCAAACCAATATTTGGGACAAATCAATAATGAATTGTCCCAAATATTGGTTTAGTAAGCATTACTTAAAATCGCTAGAATTTTTAGGAGCAGTATAGATTTACCTTGTGGGATAGGGTGGGTGGCCTACATCAATCTATATAAAGGTAAATACTATCACTATTGATTTGTCTTACTGAACCAATTTTTAAGACAATTCATTTCTCGTTTTACGTTTCATTCGCTTAGATCATAAGTAATGCTTCCTTTGGGTTTTGGGACAGACTTTTTAGTCCCTTTGACCAGTTCAACTTCACAAATTCTGGCCGCCTTAAGCTCAACGTTTCAAGGATCTCCCTCTCTGACTCCAAGTTTGACTTTTTCAAGGCATGACATGTGTGTTATTTGAGTGATTTAATAGTCAAATTTAATATTGGGGACAAAATGACAAAATTGATACGTTTTGTAAACTTCCGGGGCAAAATTGCTCATTTGTGAAAAATTTCGTGGCAAAAATGATACTTAACTCTTATTTGATTGATGAGGTGACATGCCATGTGTGATGAGGGGGTATGCCACGTGTGCACTCAGTTAAACTTAACGGTCAAAATTAATGGAGCGGCAAAATTGCTACGTTTTGTGAACTTCCATGACAATTTTAGTCCAAAAAAAACTTTCATCTACCCAATACTTCTCAACGAAAATTTACATGACATTTAAGACCCTTATCTCTTTATTATTTGCACCGTCTCTTTTACACCTGTCCAAGCCTATATGTATAGCTCATATCAAGCCTATATGTATAGCTCATATCAAGTACCTTGTCCCACTTTGGATTTCTTGAACCTAATTCCATTTTTCTTGTTACTGTTGGTGAAGGTTTCCTTTTTTTTTTTTTTTTTTTTAGGTTAGTTTACGACCCCACATGCTTCCTCCTCTGATGTGATGGTATATAGCATGAGTTCATTCCTATTTACTGTCACGCCCTCTTGTCCTATTTACTACTCTTTTTCTATTTCTTATTTTTAGTTCATCATCTCCAAGGCAAGTTAGACTAGTGATAGGAAAATAGACTACCCTATACTCACCCCCAGGGACGGACCCATAAAATTATATAGGGGGCACAATTTGTGGGGATACTCGGGGGTTGCCCCCGAATTTTTTTTTTTTAAAGGAAAGTTTTAAATACATTAAAAAATAAAAGAATATAAACAAAAAAAAATATCAAAAAAATATTTATGAAATCA
Source organism: Acacia pycnantha (assembly GCA_025563575.1). Lineage (NCBI taxonomy): Eukaryota > Viridiplantae > Streptophyta > Magnoliopsida > Fabales > Fabaceae > Acacia > Acacia pycnantha. The sequence goes on from JAMWYP010000355.1 coordinate 505,141, forward strand.
ATTGATAACTGAAGATGTAATAAAAGAGGTAATTATTTTACAAACTTGTCATTTAGAAAAGTAAGGCTAAGTGCTGTTAGAAATGTACCTACATAAATTACGATGAAGGGTGGGCACTCAGTAAGTTCAAGTACATATATTTTAATAACAAAAGTATATTACAATAAAAATAATTACAATGTCATCCTTCTAGGCCTTATTTTTTGGAATTTCATCATAATTATCTTATTATCAATGCTATAAAATACATCTTTTTCAATATAAGACACTAAACAATCATTCAACTATTCATCTTCATCCGATTACGAAGTACAGTCTTGATGTATTAAGGGTGGACACTTAATTTAAGGGTGAACAATCATTCAAACATATATTATTATTATTATTATTTTTAAAAAAAATCTCCAAATCCAAGGGGGGCACTTGCCCCCCAAGTCATTAAGGTAGATCCGCCATTGCTCACCCCCGGTTTCTTCACTTTGGACTGTATTTGGGTGTATGGACTGTATTTGGGTGTATGCATATACAAATTATATATATATATATAGGGTTATCGTTTGTCATGTCACTTGACATAAGGTTATATCAAGTCACTCCAAAACTATGTCGTTTTGGGGTTAAAGGAATTAATGAACTCTCAAAACGACGTAGTTTTGGGTTAGGGGAATTAATAAAAGATCTTTTAGTAAAATTCATATAATAAATACTAAAACAAAAATACAAAAACACTCTTCATTAATTTCTTTAACTCCCAAAACGACGTAGTTTTGGGCTCACTTGACATAATCTTATGTCAAGTGACATGACAAGCGATAACCTATATATATATATATATATATATATATATATATATATATATATATATATATATATCCAGTGGCGGACCCAGGATTTTAGGTTTGTGGGTGCATAATTAGTGGTGGGATTCGGGGGTTTGGGCGCAGCGCCCCCGAATTTTTTTTTTAGGAAAGTTTTAAACGCATTAAAAAACAAAAGAATATAAACAATAAAAGAAAAGAAAACTTCATACATCACTGTCTCTAATTTGCAATCATTACATTAAAGGAGCTTAGTCCAGAACACATTGTAAAAATTAATGGCAGTAAATTCATACCTTTAAGACTCTCCAAATGAACTATGTTGCAGCTACTTGCGGACGTTTCTCATGTGACATTGATGAAATGCCTTGCTCAATACACTGAAAGAAATCAAATTTAAGTCAGCTTCCAGTCACTACCAACTTGTAATGATTCTAAAGGAAACCCAACTAGAACAAGAAATGCATGATTTCCACTAAAATAGGTATCCTTTTGATATATTCCGACATTAAAACGTTTTGAAAATTAACACAACCCCCACAAGTAATGGTTTACATTTATATTAAACTAGGAACAAAGAAAACAAGAGCAATTACATAAATGATAAATCAAAAAGCAATAAAGTTGACCATTCCATTTTAAGATTAAGAATACTATTAGATCTCAATGAATAACCTTCTACTTATGCCATCTCTATTTCATTACAGCTAAATACATTAAGCCACATTAAACACAAAATCTGAATTACCGAGCAAATTCTTCTTGCAAGTGACAATACTGCGGTTCAAGGATGCAGAGATTGCTGGGGCAACTTGAATAATCCAGAGCAGCATCAATCTCAGACAAGCGATGCAAAAAAGACCAGGATTCGAAGAAGGAAGTTTCATCCATTTAAATGTTTGGATTTCATCACGACTTAGGAAAATGGTAACAAAGCAAAAGATATGCCTTCGAAGTTTGACCTTTCTCATGTAAATTGTCCAGCCCTATGATGATCTGAGGATATTGCAAATATCGCAAGTAGATAGCATAGGGATATGAATTGAAATATCGCAAGTAGATAGTATAGAGACATAAACTATATTTGAAATATTAGGATTACAAGAAAGGCTTTGCCAGTTGCAGATTTCCGTGAGGTAATGAAAGCAACCTTGAAAAATGAGAGGAAAATTAACTTTTAACACCCGCTAAAATATAGACTTTTGATGATAAATATCCGTTGAATCAACCAGGCATGTGAATATTCTTCATCAAGACATAAAATTGCTCAACTCAAACCAAGCAGAAACTATATTTCAATGAGCACTGGCTTCCACTGCTCGAGAAGCATCTTTAGAAAGAGAGAAGCAACATCAGTCATGGACACAACGATTGGTCTGAGAAAAATGCATCACTTCCAACACGACTAAGGGGGGAAAAACTCAACAAACAGATTCAAATTTAGATGTACATTGAAGCTATGAGTTCTTTTCATTGGTTAGCTGCCAGACTTCACAAGCAAAGAACCACAAGAAGTAACACATTAACTCAGTAAAGCCTACCCTTTCCGAGCTTCATTTTGTAATTGAACCGTAACTCAATGAGCGAAGCTAATTATAGACACCAACCAGAAAACCAAGACACAATAATCTAAACTCAGTAAACATTAAAACCATGGACATTCTTGTTCGCAATCTTGCATGAGCTAATTATACTTTTGAAAATTGAAGAAGAAGAAAACTACATAGCATAGTGTCATAGATATTTAATCCATCAAGCGTAGAAATCAAATTGAGAAAGATGATCCTTTCTCGGACCAAACTTCAAAGGAAGTACATCACCTTTTCATCACTCAAATTTAGATCCAAGCCGTAAGACATCTCTTTGCACTAAGCCCTTCACCGAGACACCAAAGAAGCATCAAATTCGTGCCAAGAAACGCATAAAACTCCTCTCGATTTTCAGAATTTGGCATCGCCCCAGAAGTGCAGCACTCAACCCATCGACGACGCTCCCAGAAGGATAATACTCCAAACCCTTCAAAAATTTCTCATCAACTCCAATTTTCCTCTCCGCCGCAGTCTCCAGCTTGAAAGCAAAAGCCTCATCCGACGACAACCGACCGCGATAGTTCTGGCTACGAATTGAATCCAAAATGGCAACCCTTTTAGGCGCAATCCGATCACCAATCAGAAGCTTTGCCACGAATGAGACTCGCTGGGGAGACGAACAACGAACGGAGACAACAACAAGATCGTGAGAATCAAGGGAGTAGATGTTGCAGGTGGTGTCGGTGAGAGAGGGTTCGACGGACTTGCCGGAGAGAGGAATCTCAGGGAGGATGAGGGAACCAAATAGGGTTTTACGGGGGAGAGAGTGAGACGGTGAGAGCCTGAGATGTGAGAGAACGATGAAATTGGGGGAAAAAGAAAAAGGGATAAAAGGAATGGGAAGGATCGAACTCGCGACTCCGAGGACCAAACTGAAGAGTATTAACCACCTATGCCACCCACACATATTGTCATGAAGTTCTTTCACATTATATATATTTTATAAAAGTTTTGTGTCTGCACTTGCCCACATGGGCCCTAGTGTGGGTCCGCCACTGACCCCATCAGTTCGGTTCCTTTTTTAAGTTTCTACATTCGATATAAATTCTCATGAGTGTCAGGTTATTCTTATCCTTAATTTATCCACCCTTTTCTTCATGCCAAGTCTTTGTTTTTGTATTTTTCCTCTACTAAATTCTCTTGTGTCCTGTCCATGACTCCTGTCACGGGTCCGACTTTTAATTCAATCAAACATTTTATCCCTCATTTATTTTTACACATCAGATTTCACATGCCTCATGGGCTTCTTCACACTCTATAGTCCGTGTTTTTATATGAAGATACTCTCTGGTCATTATTATAAGACACCAACTAATAAATTTATTTAGTCTTTTTTATAAGGTACTTGCTTGTTCCCAATGAGTATTAATTATTTGTTACTATGTCTGCCCATAATTAATGAGGGTAGTAGGTGAGAGTAATAATTAATATAATATTAGAGTTTAGTGCAATTAGTAGGGGTAATATTGGAAGTTAGTTAAATTGTAGAGAAACTTTATTGACTTTAACTATTTTTATTGGTTTGTGAGATTTGTTAGTTGGTGCCTTATAATAAAGACCAAAGAGACTAATATGTGGGTTTGTTGGAGGGTGGCTTTAATGATTAGAATAGTTTGAGTAATTTTAGAATAGGAATGAGTTATATATTAATAGATATATTTGTGTCTCTTGTAGACAAGGGTGGTGGATCAGAAAAACACTTGGGGCTATTATTGACAGAGGCATTTGGCTGCCCCCAAAATTGTATTTTTAAAGAAAAGTTTTAAATTCATTAAAAAAATAAAAGAATATAAATAAGAAAAAAAAGGAATATCAAAAAAATATTCATGAAATCAAGTTAATACTGATGATGTAATAAGAGATGTAATTATTTTACAAACATGTCACTTAGAAAAGTAAGGCTAAGTACTGTTAAAAATGCAGTTATATAAATTACAATGAAGGTTGGACACTCAATAAGTTCAAGTACATATATTTTAATAACAAAAGTATATTATAATAAAAATAATTACAATGTCATTCTTCTAGGCCTTATTTTTTGGAATTCCATCTAAATTGTCTTATTATCAATGCTATCAAATACATCTTTTTCAATATAAGGTACTAAACAATCATTCAACCATTCATCCTCTATCCGAATACGAAGTGCAGTCTTGATGTACTAAGGGTGAACACTTAATTTAAGGGTGGGCAATCATTCAAACATGTATTAATTATTATAAGAAAATAAAAAAAAAATCTCAAATTCAAGTGGGGGCACTTGCCCCCCAATCCAACACGTGGGTCCGCCCATGTTTGTAGATTCTCATTAGGAGTTTTAGAGTAACTTTTTGGTAACTATTCTTAGGCTAAAGAGTAACAAGTAACTCTAAATATTTTTTCATATACTTGTGAATTGTGTATGATTGTGCATGAACATCTTTTATAAAATATATGGACAAATTTATATGTATATGTGTATGTATGGTAAATTGTTACAATATAATAGTATGTATTACACCCTTATTATTATAATAGATAGATATATATATATATATATATATATATATATATATATATATATATATATATATATATATATATATATATATATATATATATATATATATATATATATATAATAGATGGCTAAGTAATTATTATATTATTCCTTCTTGGCATGTTTAAAAATGATTATAGTTGATATAAATGAAAGCATGATTTATTGTTACTGCATATATTTGTCATGGTGGTTGTATTTGTAATGGGTTGAAGTAAGGAGGAATTTGTACGAGCTCTTATTATGTGTTATGTCATCACTCAGTACACAGTAGATGGTACTTCTCAGAGCCCCTTCTTCTATGTCTTCCTTTGGCCAGGATTGCATTGGGGATGTGAGACATGTGGTACCTCCTTAAATTTTTTCTTTTTTTAAGGAGGGGAGCCATAATCCAGACTTAACACTACTACAAAAATGGCTGGGTGTATCTTAAGAACTGATGAGCTTGGGTCAATTTAGTCAAATGGATAGATTTCTGTTAGACTATGTGTTAGCTTATGGTTCCAGTCAGGGAATAAGGATGGATGGTGTTATAAGGGAGATTGCATATTATAAAATTGTCTAGTACATTATGTGATGAAAGTATGTATTGACAATGATAATTAAATTTGAAATATTGTTGTATGAGAATTTGGTACATACAAATATTTATATATATTCAGCTCTTTCTTTGTCATATATGATTTGCTTGTGTACGGTAGAAAATTTCATTGAGACGTCGAATCTCACCCTATATGAACAAATTTTTAGGTGATTGTTCTAGTAGGGATCGAGTAAGGGAAGACACCTTTAGAGTGAGCCTTTAAGGCACATTCGTGCTTCTACAACTTATATTATGTTGTTTTTAATTGCCATGACCCTAGGATTTCCGCATTTCATTTTGGTTTATTGAAAAAATTTATGATATTTGACACTATAATGTGGGTTTTTAGTTGATTTAATTTTGTATTTTCATTATTTAGATGCTGAGCGTCCTTATTGGCGATATTTAATATACTTTGGTTAAGTATTTGGGCATTTAAATTTGGGGCGTTACAGAGACAAATTACCAATACCTCCAAATCCTTTTAATTCTGAAGGCAGGTCAACAAGAAAAAGAGCCAGCGTGCCTACAAGAAGGCTGATGCAAGGTTTACAAATAATCCAAGAAATAGAGTGACAGTGAATAATGGTCAAATATTAACTTGGTTTTAGTATAGTTAGAAGTTAGCCTTTGTTGTGTGTTGTTCTATCATTGTTTGTCTATGTTGTTTGAGCCTCTTGTCTTGTACATAGAAGAATGCAATATGTAAAGTATATATCTAAGCATTCTTTTTATCATATGATGTGTTCAAACCAAGCATAATAACATTGGAAGAAAAATACATAGAAGAGATTTATAGTCTCAAGCAAGGAAGTTTGAGTGTTAGTAACTATTGCACTTGTTTGAAGATCCTTTGGGATGAATGTTGATGAGTATACTTTAGAATTAGAATTTCACAAGAGTCAGAATCTATGTAACCAAGATGAGACAATCTATGAACATACAACAATTCTGCATAAATAATTAAACAATAAAAATCACAGTATATGTTGATCAAATGAAGAAGAAAATGATGAAATCCGAGCCCAACTGATGTTGTCTCATTGAGATAATTTGTTCCCTTTATACTAATACTGAGGGATCGCAAACAATTGTCTCCCAGGATAAAACAGATTACGTCTCCAAAAAGAAGGCACTATCAATCAGGAGCCCCATGAACACATCCAAATGGCAAAGAAATCGTACAGTATATGAAGTTATGACAGAATACAGAATACTATATGTATGAGAGCGAAGTTTCAAAAATCAAGTAGATTTTCTATAACACACACGTCTATTTATAGATGACAGAAAAACATGGTTAGTCAGATGAACTCTCGCCGGAAAACGGACATGACGGATGAAATGATGTGACGAAATGGACCGGTGTTAGCGAACCAGTTTGTCACTGCGTTTCTGTTTCAGAAATGACGATTTGATACTGGCGTTGGTTGGGAGAAATACAAAGGGGCTAAAAAGGAATTAGTTAAAATTCAAGGATTGTTTGGACATATAGACCAGACACACGAATGGCGGTGGAGCGCGTGGTGGACCATGGCCCACCTACGTCCTCTCTCCTTCATAAAAGTGGGTTGTCCCAAGGGGCCAATTTAAAGTAGTGAAGTGGAAACTTATAGACCCTTCAACTTCTCACTTCTCTTTCACCTTCTCTCTCCCTTTTCTTCACCAACCCACTTCTTATTCATAACTTGTGAGATTTAGACATAAAATCCAATAATGAACTGTCTAATATTTGACCTTTGAAGCCCTGTGCAAGTGGATCCACTGATAGTGCTCTTTTAGCACCATGGTGCATATGTAATCTACCCGTCATATTGGTATGATTTAACAATCAAGGGGCGGAAAATATCATTCGAAGGATGTTCAGGTATCCTTTATTCGCTTTTTTTTTTTTTTTTCCATATTTAAATACCAATTAAAGCTTTCATATATCTAGGTTTACTGTAAAAAGTTTCTACTGCTCGTGAAGCATACAAAGAAATCACTTGAATCAACATAAAAATCAGGTTTCAAGCAAATTCTGCTCCTTCTAATTCAAATGTTTTCAAATTTAGGCAACAATCGATAACATTAATTTTAGATCACATATAGGGATAGAAGTATCAATAATGAGGATACAATTCCTATTGACATTCCATTTATGTATGGATATATATAACTGCTTGTTTTTAGTACTCGAAGTATATGCTTAGTAAGAATTAACAACACAAACAAGAAAAGTTGAGTTTCAGACTTATTAGATTCAAAATATATATACTACCCGCATATAATATGGAAGAGCTTAAGAAATTGAATTGATACACAATACATAATTTGCTTAAATCTTTTTCTTGAACTTGTAATCTCTGAGTTACACTAGGTATAATTTCCGTCGTCCTAATTAAATATAAGAGTTAATGAAAGGATTTGTTTTAGTTTTAAATGAAAGACCTAATTTAGTTTGTCTCCAAAATTTACAATCTTTTCTCCAAATTACCTCTATTAAAAGCGTGTTTTTAAAAAAATAGCATCATTTCTTATAAATAATTAATTTAACTAATTTTTTTAAACTTTTTAAATTAGTAACCTAGTTCTTATGAAATTATAGGAATTAAAACCAATAATTTAAAAGTACAAGTACCAAAACCAAAATTTGATTAAATTAGGGTAAATGAGTAAAAATACACATGTGCTTTACTTTCGGGAGCGTTCAGCACCATATGTTTTTTTTTAGAACAAAAATACACATGTGGTTACATTTTAGAAGCAAAAGTCACACCACCGTTAAAATCTAACTTAAAAGTGTTAATTTTGGGGTGGGGCTCTAGTTTTATGAAAAATACCAAAATACCCCTAATTTTTTTTTTTAAAAAAAAAAAAACCCAACTCATCCTCTCCACGGATCCCCGCTTCGTCTTCTTCCCCACTTCATCTTCGCCTTCTCCATTCCTAGAAGCACCAAATCAGACCTGTCTTCAAGTTCTTTGAGTTGTGGCGTTCGAAATCAGACTTGGGGGATATTTTCACAGCGCCATTGAAAGACTCTGGGAATTTTTTTCTTAGCGCTGTCGAAATCAGAGTTGGGGATTTTTTTTGTACAACGTTCGATCTCAGAGCTGCGACTGTGGTAATTACTGGCATTTTTCCCTCTTTTTTCATTTATTAGCATTCGATCTCTGAATTTTTTTTGGTTTTGGGGAAAAATTACTAACTGGATGAACTTTTGCCCTTTCTTTCATGTTGCACACAAAATCTGCATAGATATTCTCTTTCATTTCTCAGCATTTGATCTCGGAATTTCTTTCACGTTGCCCTTTCTTTCACGACTGCATAGAGGATCGTTTAGTATTAATTATATTTTGATAAATTGAAGAAAGCAAATCAATTCAAGATTCTTGGACATAAAAGGGTCCATGCTTCAAGTTCTCTGTAACTCTGTTAATCATGACAAATGAAATTGTTCAGAAAAATACGCAAGACTAATAAAATTAGGGGTATTTTGTATTTTTATAAAAATAGTGTGGGCCCCACCCCAAAATGTTAAATTAGATTTTAACGGTGGTGTGACTTTTACTCCTAAAATGCAACCATATGTGTATTTTTGCTCAAAAAAAAAAAAAAAAAAACATATAGTGCTCGACACTCTCGAGGGTAAAGCACATGTGTATTTTTACTCCTTTACCCACTAAATTATAAGAATAATCAATAATATTGACACTTTAAAGAGTACACATTTCTTACAAATAATTAATTTAACTAATTTTTAAATTGTACAAATTAATTATCTAGCATTCTTGCTCTTATATATGTTTCAGACTGAGAGTATTTGTTTACATCTGCTTTATCCGAAATCCCAAACATCTCTCCTTAGTTTAATAATTTTATCCTCAAATTCATAAATATCTCCCCTTCTTATTGGAGATTTGTTCCCAGCAATTAAAATTGAAGAGCGAAAGTTTCCAAGACAATTTAGATTAGATACGAATTTCGAATCTGTGGTTGTTATGGCTTAGACCTGCTCAACGAAAGGGACAATCTTATCTTCCATTCAAAATACACTAATGCACATTGGAATCCAAACGATCAGTCATTTTTGGTCTGCTGGCGATGACCAAAAGTGTGTAGATGGAAAAGTCATCCAAAAAATGTCCCGTCACATAATTAATTGCTAGTCTAGCATTTATTTGGTTGACGGATTTTTTTTTTTTTTTTTTTTACTCTTACCAACTATTTCTTTCCTCGAACGGAAAATTAAGGACTTGAGACGCTACTACAAAATTGAATCTTCCATCAATTTGACTGTGTATTAGTTTTGTGTGAAAAAAAGGTCATAACTGAAGCGGCCAATCTCAAAATAGAATGATGATGTAATTACAATTTTTTGGGGGTACTCTATTGGTGTTAGTTCCATGAACTGCAAAATGTTGTAATTACAGTCGTCAACTTATTCCCATCATGTTTGACACGAACAACAAGTTACAAGTTTTTTGTTTTTTTTTTCATCGACGTACTTGAAAGGACTAATGAAAGTGTTACATATCGCTCCTTTTTATTATCTTTCTATATTTAGATATCATCACCCCCCCTTTTCATAAACGATATTTAATTAATATTAGGGTTAAGGAGCAATTTTACATGAGCTTTTCCCCGTGAGCGCCTTCAAGACCAACCACGTGCTTTTGCGGAGCAAAAGTACACACGTGGTTACGTTTGGGAGCGCAAGCACCACGCAGTTAGTTGTACCGTTATCAACCTGTTAAGTTGGATGGAAATGAAAAGAACTCGGGTGAAATTACACTTTTGCCCTTAGTTTAAAATAAAATTACCCTTTTGCCCTAAGTTTTTTTTAAAAAAAAAAACTAAAAATACCCTCGTTAGTGGGCCCCACCACCGCCGGCCGCCACTGTGCGGCGGTGGTGGTGGTCGGCCATTGCCGCCGCCGGCGGTGGTGGTCGGCCGGCGGTGGTGGGGCCGGTGGTGAAAGGGTATTTTTAGTTTATTTATTTATTTAAAACTAAGGGCAAAGGGTAATTTTCATTTAAAACTAAGGGCAAAAGGTAATTTTCATTTAAAACTAAGGGGCAAAATGGTAATTTTATTTTTTCCTACTATCGGCGTCCACGTCGGCATCCACGTCGGCGTCCACGTCGGCGTGTCGGTCAAATAAGCGCCACGTCGGCATTCCATCCAAGTTAACGGTTGACTAACGGTCAATTAACTGCCGTGGTGCTGGGCGCTCCCAAAACGTAACCACGTGTGTACTTTTGCTCCAGAAAAAAGCACGTGGTGCTGGGCGCTCCTGGGGGAAAAGCCCATGTGTAAAATTGCTCCTTAACCCTTAATATTATTCAGAAAGACAAATGTTTCTTCCTTAATATATCTCGTAAGAAATGGAAGCCTAACATCCATTTCTCATGTTGATACAACCCCAACTTCTTATTTATATTCAAGAGTCTCTCGCTCAACACATAGTTTACAATGTTATGTTGATCTCTCATTTTGTTTAATTAAAAATGAGGTTGTTTCTTTTGGATTATTCACTAAAGGATCAGAGGATGATGGAGGTTTTGAAGATAAATTATCACTAACATCAATTGTTGGTGATCTTGTGTGTATAAAACACGGGTGGAAAAAAGGCTTTTAAAACTGGACAAAAGAGGTATCGTAAGAGCGGACCCGAGTCAGGTCTTGTTTCAGGCGGTATTAAAAGTCTCCCTATTAAAACCGGACTTGAAACCAGTCTTAAAGAGTTTCTTTTAGACCGGACATTTTAAACCTTCGGTCTTAAAAGTCGTACTAAATAGATCTGAAATATTTTTGTTTGGTCCTAAAACTCAAACTTTAAGACCGGACAAAAACTCGACCGCTCTTAAAAGATCCGAATATTAAGACCGGACAAATATAAATCCATTCCAAAAAATAGTAGATTCTAAGACCACACGACTAAATACCCGGTCTTAAAAGAATGAATTTCAAGACCGGATGTGAAAGATTTGGCTATCACCCAAGAGGGGGGGTGAATTGGGTGTTTGATTAAAAACTTAGAACTTTAAAAACTTTCTGCAACTTATTGAAAGTAGTTTGAATGATAATGATAAGTTATAAAGTGTTAAGCAATCATTCAAACATATATGCTGGAATGTAAGAGATGAGGAAGAGAATATGCAAGCGTGATTTATCTTGGTTCGGCCCAATCCTTGACCTACGTCCAGTCCTCAAGCTCCACTTGAGATTTTCAATCCACTATCTTCTTTCTACTTGATTACACGTTCTGTACTTGAAGCAATCCCCTCACTAGGATTCACTCCCCCTTACAAACTGTAATCAATACACTTGTTTGATTACACACTCTGCACTCGAAGCAATCCTCTCACTAGGATTCACTCCCTTACAAGCTATAATCAACACACAGTGTTTCCCTCTCAAGATCACCCAATCTTGAGTAACTCTAAGGTAGAATGATAGAATGGTTACAAATGAATCTTCTCTCTCTAAGAAGTGAATAGATAAACACTGAAGTACTAGACAACTCATTTCACTCTCTAATATATGTAGACATTGAAAACTAGAGAGTAAATGGTAAGAATATCAGAGTATAGGCATTCTGGAAATGCAGGCTGTGTCTCTCCGTTTTTTTGCTCTGTGTATTCTCTTCTTGTGTGTGTTGTCTCTCCTGGAGACTTCAAACCTTTGGGTATTTATGCTGGTTGAAGTCATGAACGTTGGGAAGGCACTAAGATTCGAACTCAATGGAGAATATAGCTGTTGTGAGTGGTTCTGCAAGAATCTTGATGCTGTTGCTTGAATATAGCTGTTGGGAACATGTCAGATTTGAATATTTGGCTCTTCAAGAATGTTTCCCAGATACTCAGGTGCTTTAGTAGGCAGGAGCCTTTGTTGTCTGCCTTGAAGAATGGTTTGTGTTGCTTTCCAAGCTGTCACCAACTTGTCTTGCTTGATAGGATATATTAAAATAAAGCATTGAGTTGCTTTATTGGACTTTGAAGCAAATTCAAATCTGTCATAACAGATCCTTTGAATGATGAATCCGTTGGGGCTTCTATTTCATCTTCTGAAGGCCTGAACGTATTGGAGAAGCATTACACTTGAGCATTTGTCCAAGTTCCTCATTCAAATCTTTCATCTTTTCATTTCTGAAAATGTGCAGCAAAGTTCATCTTCCCAAATCTGTCATCTTGTGATTTGCTTCTAATCCTTCATTTTAATCACCTGAAACTTATACACAAATGATATAAATAATGTTAAGAAGAAGTATAAGTTGTTTGGGTAATCATCTGTATGTTTGTTGATGAGATAATGGACTTTCGAACTGCTGTTTTTCTGAATCAGGGTCATGAACTCGAGCTTGGTTGAGTAGGCTCGAGTTTGGTTCTCTCAAAAACCATATTTTGCTCTCTGTCTGATCAAAACTCGAGTTTGTAACTTATAGGCTCGAGTTTGGGTCTCTTCAAAATCATCTTTTGCTCTCTGTCTTGTCTAGGCTCGAGTTTACCACTTATAGGCTCGAGTTTGGATGATTTTCGCGACCTGGTAGCTCTCTGTAACTCGCGAACTCGAGCCTGCCAACTAATAGGCTCGAGTTTGGCATTTTCGCAAAAGTTCAATATCCTCTGAATCCCGCGAACTCGAGCCTGCCAACTAATAGGCTCGAGTTTGCTTCTCCTGCTAGCAAACTTCCAACATCCTGGAAATAGAGTCCACTTTCGAGGGCCATATCTCCCTGGTCTGAACTCCGATATTGTTCGTTCACCTATCGATGGAAAGCCCTTTGAGTCTACTTTCCAATGCCACCGATTTCAGCTCCATTGGATTCTCAGTTAGGGAGATACACACAAAAAATTGAAGGTTGGTCATTTGTGTGATGTGGATTTCACTGTCAACTTCATAAATTCATAGCTCCTTCATCTGAACTCCTTTTGGCTTAAAATATATATCCACATGACGCCTTGGGAGTCTAGTTTCATATGCCACTGGTTTCACCTCAATCCAATCTCTGGTTTAGGAGATATCGTTGAATTACCAGACGTCGCCCGAGTGAAATGTGGAACAGAGTTGCTGAAATGTTGAACACCGCTGTAAGCTCGAGTTTGATAATTCAGGCTCGAGTTTGGCTTGTCCAGAGACACCAGAAATGCTGAAATCATTACAGGCTCGAGTTTGCTTATTCTGGGCTCGAGTTTGGAGTTCCAAACTCTAGAGTTTGAGTTCTAAGCTCGAGTTTGACTTGTCCAGAGGCGCCAGAGTTGCTGAGAACATTACAGGCTCGAGTTTGCAAGTCATGGGCTCGAGTTTGGAGTTCCTGGAACTGATTTTTGATGGTTTAAACTCTGAATTGATCCGTTCCAACTTCCATATGATCTTGGAGACTTCTAGCATCAATATAAGAACTTGAATCATTGCATTGCAAGTTCTTCCTTCTTCAATTTCTTCTCTCCTTCTAGATTATCCCCCAAAATCATTTGATAACCTCTTGCTTCCTTAATATTATCATATTCTCATTATATTGTGCAAGAGCTTCTTTCTTCAATCAACAATTCTCCATCATTAAAGAATACTCCATTGTAGCTCAAATATGATGAAGCTTCATTCCAACTTCTGTTTTAAACTTTGCATCTACATTAAATATAAGAATTAGTCAAGGTAGAAGATAAATGTAGTATGCAATCTTTTTGCTCTTTAAGAATGGCATCTATATAAAACATCATCAAAACTAATCAAAACCAACAGGATGATATAAACATCCGGTCTTAAAAATTGAACTTTTAGACCGGAGTTATAAATGGACCGGTCTTAAAAGACCAACTTTTAAGACCGGCTTAATACCTTTAAGACCGGTCATAGAAATACATTCGGTCTTAACATTTGAACATTTAAGACCGGCTTATTTATTTGTGGTCTAAATTTTCCAGATTTTTTTCCCTGTTCTGTTCTTCCTGATCATATATATACACAAATCCACCACCCAAAACAGCACATAAAAGTCGATACTTTAAGCTACAAGCTATGAACAATTATGAATAAATTGAATTGGGAAAAGAATACAAATATTATCACCATGAGTTATGTGGCCTCTTAAGACTACAACAGCTAAAGTAATTTATACAATAAGCTAAGATAACTAATTACAATCACAATGAGTTACAAATTAATATAGCACGTAAATCAACATACATGTCCAATATATTATTCACCATGCCTTCATCTTATTCCTACCCAACAACGTAACATGCATCCTCTTTTATAACATGCCCCTTTGAATCAGATCCTGCCACAAAACAAAACAAGAACAAATTCATATATAGTCAGCGTGACATTGTTTAATTAAGAACATAGAAGGAATATAATATAGTTAAAACCTTAAAGTTTTCTAAGAATTCTGCATATGAATATTACCTTATGAATTGACTCATTTATAAAGTGATATCCTCTCATATCCCTTCTTGATGATCATTTCTTATGCCGGGTTCATTATCCGCTTCTTCTTCTTCGTTCATGTCCGGTAGACCCCTTGAAAAAGGAGTACTCTTAGGAATACCATAATTTGAATGACTTTCCTCATTAATATCAATGACCCTCTTTCCTTGGAGAGCTACAGACCACATTTTATTTTCTTGATCGGTGATATAGAACACTTGTTTCACATAGTGCCATAATAAAGGTTCATCTCCAAAACTTCTACTATTGACATCGACTAAAGTAAATCTTAGCTGATCGATCTGAACACCATTATTGACATTAACCACTTGCATTTGAAGATGAGAAATCTAATTTTGACATAGTCCACCTCCCAAATCTCTTCAATAACCCCATAATATGGCATGAGCGCCAATTTAGGCCTCTTGCCTTTCGAGTGGAGAAGTGCATAGATTCGACCTCTAACATAACACCACTGATTGCGGTGTGCTCCTATCATCTAGGGACTTCGTGTAAAATGTATAACCATTGATCACATACGAATTCCAACTTATGACATCAACCTCAGGACCACGTTCTAGACATTTCATTGTATCAGAAAAACATTCGGATCCCTCGACCTTTTGTTTGAACCAGTTTGTAAAAGTTCTGTTATGCTCCCCTAATCAACCTTTGTTCCATCATTCGATGGTTTTCTTTCCTTACAGCTTCTTTATGTGCAGATATGCTGGCTTGAACTTCATCAACATTATTGAAGATGTATAAGTGGACTTGTGACAATTCATCAAGATCCACACTCTTTCACAAGCCCCTCGTCTACCCCCTTGACATGCGACGTTTTGGAAGCCCAATATGTCTTACTTTGGCCAAATAATTTTGTGAGAATTCCATGGCCTCTTCGAAACATATTTACGAACAATTGATGCTTCGGCGATGCGTTCTTCACATACCCTTTAGGGAATTTCATAGATCTTTCAATAGGGTATATCGACCGTAAATGGATAGGGCCGCACAACTTTATCTCCCTCACTAGATGAACAATTAGATGAACCATGATGTCAAAAAATGTAGGAACAAAAAGCTTCTCCGGGGGACAATAAGTTCTCTTCCCATATGGCTTTGGATGCAAGTCTTCGCGTATTCCCATTGCTTGCAAATCCAATCTTGCCTTCACACCATCCTTCGAACTACCTTGTATGTTGAGAAGCGTGGCAACAATACTATCACATACGTTCTTCTCCAGATGCATGACATCAATACAGTGTCTCACATCAAGATTGTGCCAATATGGAAGATCAAAGGTCAATGCCACCGGAGCTTCCTCATACTCTTGGCCACCAAAAAAAGCCTTCTTTAATCGACGATATGGGTGGCCCCATCTAAGAAATCTCCTATGTCCAAGATACACCGTCTTTCTTCCATGTTGAAGTTGATGGTAGCGTGTGCGTTCTTCACAAACCGGACATGCTTTATGGCCTTTTACACTATACTGACAAGTTCCCATATGCTGGGAAGTCGTTGATAGTACAGAATATCATGGCTCTCATTTTAAAGACCTCCTTCTTAAAAGAGTCAAAAACATCGACACCTTCTTCCCACAACTCCTTCAAGTCTTCGATTAAGGGCTCAAGGTAAACATCTATGTCATTTCTGGGTTGTTTTGGTCCCGAATCCAACATAGACAACATGATGTATTTTCGTTTCATGCATAACATAGGAGATAAGTTGTAAACAATCAGGAGTACAGGCCATGAGCTATGTATGCTACTAAGGCTTCCATAGGGATTCATATCATCCGTGCTAAGGGCAAGCCTGAGGTTCCTAGGTTCTTCGCCGAAGTTTGGAAATAATTGATCGATTTTCTTCCGTTGAGAAGAATCGGCCGGATGTCGAAGCTGTCCATCCGAAATCCTCATCTCTGCATGCCACCTCAGATTTTTTGCATCATTTTCATTCGCAAACAACCGCTCTAACCTTGGTACGATTGGAAGATACCACAACACTTTTGCAGGCCCTTATCTGACTTGTACCTTGGGGTTTCACATATCGGACAACTCTACTTCTCTTCAAACTCTTTTCTATACAATACGCAATCATTCGAGCTTGCATGGATCTTTTTGTACTCCATCCCCAGTGGACAAAGTATTTTCTTAGCATCATAGTAGTGATGCGGCAACACATTATCATCCGGAAGCATGTCCTTCAAAACCTTAAGCAATTCTGAAAAACTCTTGTCGCTCCATCCATGACGTGCCTTCAAGCTTACCAATTTCAATACAGCGTTCAACAATTGATATTTTTTACACCCACGGTATAGCGGTGTCTCTACATCACTGCACATATTACCATATGCATGTGATCGCTCAAAAACCTCTTCTCCTACATCACAGATAATGTCCTCTATGCGATCATCCATATCCATGTCATTATCATCAAATGCCACTTCCCCATGTTTTTCCCACTTGGCACTTTTTCACCATGCCATACCCATACTGTATAAGTCTTACAAAATCCGTGACAAACTAAATGTGTGTGTATAACTTCAAGACTTAGTCGACTCTCATTCAAACATTCTACACAAGGGCAATAAAACTTCCCCTATCATCATGAGCATTTTGTTTAGCAAATTCTATAAATTCTCTCACCCCATTCTGATATTCAACACTCGTTTGTAAAACATTTATCCAACTGTGATCCATAGTAGAATTCCTATATATAGATGGAAATCATTGATCATACATAATCCGAAAAAATTGAAACTTGCATATAAAATAAGCCAACTCCAAATGCAAATATATGCTCAAAGAATCACTTTTACGGAGGAACTTGCCCATTAAATGCATAACAAAGAATCACTTTTGGTCATAAATGCATCACAGTGAATCCAAGAACCAAAATAAATGCATGATCGACGAGGAAGTTAAATGCACGGGATGAAGGTCTTGTGGACTCACATGTAGCATATAAATTCAAATGCGTTTGTTGAGTCTTACTTCATTGGCCACGAACGTTGATGTCGCAGACAAGACAACAAGAGTAACCTAAAAACACTTATTGGTCAGTTGGGTAGGTCTAAAGTGCAAATATAATGTTCAAAAAACATTATTCATTAACAACAGAGAATACCCACAAGAACATTTCATCGATAAGTTAAACCCATGAAAAACCCAGAACGATAAGCTGGAAAATAATAAAGTTATATAACCGAAACACCTCTTAAAGCTTTGTCTATAGACGTTTCGCTAAGGAACCAGAGAGTGATTGTCGAGAGAGGTACGCGAAGCAGCGACGAAGCAAAATACAGTGACTGGAGTCGGAACACAGAGTAATCACTTTCGGCGTGACAAGAGATATTCAGAGAGGGAAATTTAATTTTCCGCGCTACAAAGACACCTTATTTAGCTTTTTGGATTTTATTAATACCGGTTAAATATTAAATGTCCGGTCCTAAAGACACAACTAACTTTTTAAGACCGGAGTTTTAAAAGTATCTGGTCCTAAATTTTTATTAGTCTTTTAAGATTAAGACCGGAGGTTTATAAAACATACGGTCCTAAAATTCAAATACTTTTTAGTCCCGTTACTTATAAAATGTCCGGTCTTAATGGCCTTGGTGATTGCAGTTGTAATACCCCGGATTAAGAATAGGAATAATAATAATAATAATAATAATAATAATAATAATAATAATAATAATAATAATAATAATAATAATAATAATAATAATAATAAAGAATTAAGGTCTCTCCTGGAATCTAGGAACAATAATTTGAAATTTAATAAAATGATACAATTGAATAACTTTATATTTATCTTAATATTATTTTAATTTACTACAATTCATAAGACGTTTTCTTATATAAATTGACATATGATAAAATTTAAAGATTTGGTGGATCTGCATCATTTTAAATTGTTTATCTAAAAATTAATAATATTTGTAGTGTAATTTATTAATTAGCAATAATCAAAGAGCCCAGCCCAAAGCAAAAACCCTAGGCGTTAATTATAAACTTAGGTTTAGCCGCATAAACCTAGAAAACCTAGAAAATGCTCGACTCTTGTTTCTACTGCTTTCGGCTTCCTCCTCCCGCGCTCCCTCTAAAGCGCTTTTGGAAGACTAGCAAAGACGGAGACCAGGTAATCCTAATTCCCATATCGATTAGGTTAAATCATACTATATGTAATCCTAATCCCTAGAACAATAGGAATTAATTGTTTTGTGAATTTCCTTATCAGTGTTGCGCTGCATGTAGACATATTGTTCACAATTTCCTTCCTTGAATCTCGTGCATCTCTTTAGTTTGAGTTCAGATTGTTGTACGCTATGTACATGTACATTGTGTGTGTTTGTATATTTGCATGTTGTTGGTGTTGGTTGTATCAACACAACAATTGTATGTTTGTTGATTACAATTGTTTTATTTTCGTGCCTGTAGTGTGTGCGGTATATATGTATATATATTATATACAAGTGTTCCAAACATATATGTGCAAGTACAATTTGAGCTTCAATATAAATAAGTTTATTTCAAATTTGCTTTGTGCCTCAGTATATATGTATATTGATTACCCATTGTTTGATTGCACATATTGAAGATAATTTGGGGATTTCCTTATGTGTGTATTTAAAATGGATAATGAGTATGGTCATGAGAATTCCTTATGACGACCTTATAGAAACCCATGAGTAAAATGGATAATGAGTAAAGCTGGAGATTTAAACAAGGTCATGAGAACTTCTCAGGATAACCTTATAGGAACTCATGAGAATTTATTTTATAGTTTAATTTGAGAATTTTATTTTATGTGTGGATTGAAAGAATTTAAATCATGGAAGGATAGCTTTGGGACGGTACCTCCCAAAGTGATGAACACAACTAGGCTTTATGCCCCGATATGTTACCGAAGTGAACCGATTATAATACATTCTTCCTAAAGTGGTGTCTGGTCGGGTTTCCCGGGACGCTAGTAACAACTTTAGGAAGAGGTGTGCACATTAGGACGAAGTATTTTTGATGGCCAATCTCATTGATTGTGACTGGTCGGGTTTCCCGGGTCTACCATGGTTCTCCTCCTACTAAACAGGTCGCGTGGTACTTCCGGTCTAAATTAATAAAGAATTATATTTAGTGTAAATTATATAAGATTATTTTATGTGATTTATATAAAGTATTCGAAAGCCACTTAAATCTTTTTTTCTATTGGGATTACCACCGCTTTGCCGATTTTTTGTGTATTATGGGGTCGCGACGATCCTTCGGGGAGCATATTTTCAAAGAAGCAGTTCTCGAGTTAGGGCTAGCAGCGGAGAAGTGAGGAAGAATATTCAACTATTTATGGCTAGATTTATGTTATTTTGCTTTGAATAAAACTATTTATTTAAGTTTTGGACTTATGTCATTGTAATAAATTAGCCTTGCACTTGTCCCGATGCTAGTGCGGCGGTAACACTTCCCAAGGATTTACTTGAAATTCAGTAATTATTTATAAAAACCATTGCAATTTTATATTTGTTAGAAATTGGGGTGTT
The DNA here is from genome assembly GCA_025563575.1 of Acacia pycnantha. Taxonomy (NCBI): domain Eukaryota; kingdom Viridiplantae; phylum Streptophyta; class Magnoliopsida; order Fabales; family Fabaceae; genus Acacia; species Acacia pycnantha. Next base: position 525,617 of record JAMWYP010000355.1, read on the forward strand.
ACAGCAGTAGTAACTGAATCAATAAAATAAAGGATTTTTTTTTGGACAAAAAATAAAGGAAAATTGGAGAATAAGCTTCTTTACTTAATTACTGGAGAACAGCAAAAAAAAAACAAAAAACAGAGTTCTTAATGTGTCTTACATTACTTCAGAATATGCATACCCGGAGATCAGCAAGTTCTTGTCTTATTTGCTCCACCCGCAATATTAATGGATTATTAGAGGAAAGCAGAGAGGGGTCAGGGGTAGGCGCGCTGGGGCCAACAGGTTGGAGAGGGGGAGCACGAACCTCTGCATGCTGTGAAGGCTGGAGGGGGCTGGCAATCTCTTCACCTTGAAGAAGACGGATGAACTCAGCAAGGACAGGGTCTTCAGAAGGATCGAGGGGTGCGGCATGCGCAATCTCTTCATCATCCGAAGAAATAACAATGGGTCCAACGACCCGAGACTATTCGGCCGCAATAGGACGCACTCTCGCTGGAGGAGGCGCACCGTATAACGATCTAAACATGTCATGAGCTTGAGGTGTAAGAGTACCCCTACGAGGAGTTTGCTTGTGGAGAGATACGTATCTGATGATGATAAAGTCAATTGGTACAAATGAATTTAATATTTCTACTTTAAGAGCGTATTTGTTTAAATATCCGGTCCTAATAGTCATTTTTTTAATTCAATCACTTTCAAGACCGACTTTTTATCATGTATCCGGTCCTAAAACTCATTTTTTTTAATTCAATTACTTTTAAGACCGATATTGTATCTTGTATCCGATCCTAAAACTCATTTATTTTTATATTTGAATTTATTTTTTTCAAGTAAGAATTTTTTGTTAAAAAATATTACTTTTAAGAACGGATCTTTTACAGTATCCGGTATTAAAAGTTCATTCTTTTCAAAATATTCAGATAGCAGAGTCCCTTCCCTATGTTGAAATGAATGATTGAGTCTCTTCGGCTTCCACATAAACTTCCCAACTAGGCGTCTCCTCGTATTCTGAGGAACTATGCGTCTCCTCGTTAATGTTTTTGGCGTTTCACATTGTTCAGGATGGGTTCTCTATTTAAACCCGTTGTTACTTTACTTTCTTCACATTCATCTCCATCTCCTCCTACAACCTCCACCGTAATGGCTGCTCCACCACCACGAGGTCCTCCTGCTCGGCGAAATCCTCAGGCACCTCCATATCCTCCTTCGTTGCCTCCGAACCCGAACTTGTACCAGATGCTACAGCACTTGATAGCCCACGTCGATCATATAGACCGACGCTTGGGCCAACTGTTTCAGGCCTATCACGTCGTCAACAACAAGTTGAACGTGGTACTCGACGCCAATGACGTTGAGTACCATACCTCTGATGACGACGTCTCTGACACTTCCCTCCCCTCTGACAATGATGGGGAGGATTAGAAATTACGATGTTTTTTTTGTACTACTTCTGCCTCACAAGGCAACAGAAAAAAATATAAATAAAATAAAATTTTTAGTTCCCAATCGCCTTCCTTGTACTTATCTTTATCTTTATATATATATTTTTTTTTTCCGACAAAAAGGAAACAAACAAAACATTTTCCTCTTCGTGGTGATCAACATTAAAAATTTGCAGAATACAGTTAACAGTTAGGACCATACAAAAAAAAACATTGTTTACCTTATTCGAATAAAAACAAACAGAGTGACGATTCTTCTCAAGTTTGGACCATCGTTGTCGTCGATTTGACCTCCCCTAGTTTGAACATTTTCAGTGTCTTTTTCGTTATCTTCTTTCTTTTTCCGACAAAAAGAAAAAGGACAAAGAAAAGGGACACCGATGATGATCTTCAAAAAAAGGAGAGGTAAAAACGAGGACAACAAAGTACAAAACTTGAGAAGAACGCCAGAAACTCGGTTGGATTGAACCCTAATGATTTGTCTGAAAACCGAGTCACCAATTCTAAAAGTTAAGCCACGGTCCTAAAAGTTAAGCCATATTTTAAAAATAAACGAAAATTTGAAGTTAGGAGCGGACAATTAACAAATATACGGTCCTAAAAGTCTCGGCAAACTATTAAAATAAACGAAGACTTTTAAGACCTGACTCTTAACAAATATACGGTCCTAAAAGTCTAGCCATATTCTTTGGAACTTTACGAAGACTTTTAGGACCGGATATTAATTAAATATACGGTCCTAAAATTCTAGTAATATTTTTTAGAGACTTTTAGGACCGTATATTTAACATATATACGGTCTTAAAAGTCTAGCCATATTTTTTAGAATAGACGAAGACCTTTAGGACTAGACTTTTAACAAATATACGGTCCTAAAAGTCGCGAATACTTTTCAGAGTCTCTTATAGCTCATTTACAACATCTTCCTGTACCTCAAATTTCAAGCACTAAATAGCTTTATCCACCATCCCTTCATTCAGAAACCCAAAATGGACACACACAAATTGTTCGAAAAAATAAACAAATTTATTATTGAATTACATTGCGTTATATTTACAAATGAATGAATTAGTCGAAAAAATAAACAAATGTACAGAAGGCTATTGTTGCTACAACATATATTATTTACAAATGAATTAATTAGGACATTAATTATTGTCCTGACTTAGCTTTTCTAAGACCAGTTTATACAGATATTCACAAAACACATCGCGTATGTGCTCCACTTCATCATCAGAAAATCGCTTTGCACAGGAAAACCTCTGTAACATCAAAGACAGAAACAGAAGTAACTTACGTGCATATTTCATATGTAACATTAAGCCAGTGACTGAATTCAACCAGAACATTTACCGTTGCACCGATTTTAGTCCTTCCATCCGTCACAATATCATATATGTGTTTCATGACGTACGGGCCACATAAGTTCGATTCTTTTGGTTGCCGACGGGTCTAAAAATAACAATAAATATATATAAGAGCATATATAGCTTACTGACCAACTTCACAAGGCTGTTATGCCATGTCCAAATATGTACTAACCTTTGGTTGGAACCATTTAGGATCTTTGAGCTCAAACCTATGCCTTTTTTTTTTACCTCAACTTGGAAGGTCCTCATGCCACTATCATCAAAATCACAAATTTATCAATAATGTTCACTGAAAATTCACACAGAGATTTCAGACAAGACAATCAAAATGACATGCTTACTTGTTGACAATCTGCTTCAACGTAGGCCCTGGATCGCCGTGAATGGAGCATAAGAAGATAACTGTATGCGCCTCCATCAACATGACGACCAACTGCCAGTGCTGGCTGAAAATTCACAGCAGTAAAATACTCACTGATATATATATATGTAGCAGAATTAAGTGAATTGCAGACAAGAATTGTGATATGTACCCGATCCAGTATGGAAACAAGTACACCTTTCTTCTCACTTCACACAACCTCTTTGATATGTACAGCTGTCTCTCCTCCAACGATGTTGTACTTGCATAGACTGGGCACAAGAATCCAAAATCATCGATTCTGCCCTGTTGAACCAGTTTCTCATGCATGCACCTACAAGAATGACATCGACCAGGGACTTAGTATATATGTATGTGTGTCTAAACGATGCATTTAAATTATGTAATCAAGGAAGAAGATACTTACTTTATAAACATTTGAACAATTCCACTAGTAACCTGCTGTCCAGGAAGCAGCATGGATGTAAAGCGGTTGAGGATCAACGAGGCCTACTACTTCATTGACAGGCCATGATTTATCTTTAAACCATCTGTTGGCTACCAAGTCGGATATTTTTTCCTTGGCCGTCAAGTTAGCAGTAGGGGATGGAACTTGAGGAGGGGATGGAGATTGAGGAGGGGGTGAAGCTTGATGAGGGGGTGGAGCTTGACGAGGGGATAGAGCTTGAGGAGGAGTAGAGACATCTACAAGCTTCACTGGCCAAGAGATGAAGGTTCCCTTGACATCACTCACAAGCTTCAGCTTATCAGTTGGGAGAGGGACAGGTGCATCAATGATCACCTCTTCAACTGACACTCTGACTTCATCATCATCCATTTGTTGGTAGTGTACAGTTGATCCCAAGTTGTGGATGGTCCCTTTAGCAACCAATTGTCTATGACTATCACGATCCTCCACATATAGATGACAAGGTTGCTCTGACTGTCCAACAATGCAGCTCCCTCTAGTGCTCTGCTGCATAGGTGCAGCTGAAGGTGTCAAGGGATCCACACTGGTCTCTGGCTGAGAGCTCAGGAGAAACTTCATTTTCTCCATCTCCTACTTCATCTTGCTCATCTTAGATAGAAACATTGCCCTCAATGTAGCTTCTTTGGCCGCTGATTCCTCATTTAATTTGGCAACCGTCTAATCCATCTCCTCCCGGGTAACCACACTTTGTCTGTGGCGTTTGGATTTACCAAAGTATTGCTTTAGGCCTACCCGTCCTCCAATCCCCCTTACACGCCCCGAGTGATCTGGTTTTCCGGTCGCAGCGGTCAGAACATCATTCCTCCCGTCCGACGCAAAAGATCCCTCTGCCTCTTTCTTTTTAAGATCTTCCTGTAAGATACAGATAACGAGAAGCTTAGTGATGAAACATGTTTAGTAATTAAAAATAACAATATCGATACTTACAATTGTTCAAGCAACTACACGAGTTTGTTCACTCGTGTAGGCGCGCTGGCTTTTGCCGAATATACAACCACAACTCCTCGCGACGTATTGGAGATGGCGGCTGGTCAACTACCGCAGAATGATTGGATTCAGCTTCATCTTCCAATCTCTTCCGCTTGCTGCCATCAAATCTTTTTCGACCTTTTCATATCCGCCGCGAGAAGCCTTGTGTGGGCAATCATTCTTTCTCCCGATCTCCTGTGCTTTTTCCTTTCTTTTCTGTGAATCAGGATTGAAAAAAACTATCAATTATGAATTCCAGCCATGTCACTAACAGAAATTATAGAACTTCTTCTTGATATGAACGTCAAACATTAGTCAAATTCACTTCATCAAGTTTCAACATTTTACTTAAGGAAGATGTAGCATTGTAGAAGAAATTGGGAGAACCAAAGGAAAGGGAGTTGCAGAATTGCTGCCAACTCAATCAATTCATTCATTCATCATAACTGGTTCCTACACATATTAGAATAACTAACTAACTACTTGCACCGAAACCATTACACAGTTAACATACTAACTAACTAACAGCAACGTCTAACCATATTACACAGATCACATATCAGACTTGCATGGAACTAGGACATGCTCCTCTCATGCAAGACAAAGGCAGAAAATGTATACTTCTATTCACACACCAAACCATTTAACTAACAGGATTAGATGTACACAGTAACATTCACATATCCGCACAGGTTAATAAGCAAACAAAAGTGCAAACAAAACTAAATATAAACTCACCAGAGCTTCAGGAGTGGTCCGCAGCTGAACAAATTGTTGCCAAGTTTGTTCATCAATAAATTTGTACTTGTCCCAGGGTTTATGGTCAGGAAGAACCTCGGAAAAAATATACGTGTTAGCTAGAAAGGTCTTAAACTTCCTCCACCGATCAGCACAATAAGACAATGTTGCGTCTTTCAACTTCTCAGAGTCAGGGACGGTGTATGTATGCCGGATAGTGTCCCAAATAGGATCTTTTACTGTGCTTTGATCCACATTTTTCCACTCAGCTGTCAAGATGTTAACCTTGCTGCGTACTAGACAACCGACAAAACTAGTATATGTGCTTTTATTAGGATCGACAGGTTGCAAATTTTCATTAAACTGAATCTCGAGCTTTGTCCCAGAATTCCGACTAAGGGATACATTGATAATTGAATATTTTATACACTTATTTTTGTCTCTTTAATAATAATTTAGGACCCTTTAGCTAATAAATAATGGCTCTTATGTTTATTTGGGCCTTGGGCCTTTTATTGCATTTTAGCCATTTTTAATAATAAAATCCCAGTTTTGTGTTGCTTCACTATTTCTACCATAACTCTTGAACCAGACATCGGATTTGCCTCATTTTTGTCTCATATTTCAGATGATTCAGAGAGCTACAATTGTTATGAAGACATCAAGAGCAAATTCGGTCAAGAAGGCGGTCAATTTTGGAGCCAAAGTCGGATGTACAATTCTGGATTTATTTTGGACCCGAATTTTGTAATTTAAGTCCAGTCTTATTTTATTTCTGTTTTGGGCTAAAACTATGAGAGCCCATTTCGTTTTAGGTTATTTTTAAGTGAGGCAGCTGCCACAAACAGATTCATTCACGTTTTTACCCTATTAGTGGATCAAAAACACAAGTTTCAAATTCTCTCAATTGTTCTTCATCCGTTCTTCGAGTTCTTTGTGTTCGTCATGAACTTCTTCATTTCTGCTCCATTTTCGTTCTGCATAGCCATGCTGGGCTAAGCTTCAGTGATTAGCCCACGGATTAAGGATTCCACTATCCAGAGGACTCGCTCTTAACGGTAACAAATTCGGTTCTGTTTTGTAATTTCGGATTCGATTTGCATTCGGATTGGGTGTTAGATTTAATGCCCAGATTGAGAAATCCCAAGGACTTAATTCGAACTGGGTTTGAGTGTTTTCTGTGCGATCGTACAATGACACGCCGCTGTTCGGATAAACGCTAAACGATCGTTTAGTTGAGGGAATTTCTAGAGGAACGCAGAGATTTCGGTTCGTCCAGAATCAATCATGAGTTTGTTCAATTCTGTTTTTCGTCCGAGGAAGGAAGTTGGTGGAATTCGAAATCCTGGGTTAATCTTCATTTATCGTTTAATCTTCATTTCATTCTCGTTTCTATTTCTATTAGTTTTCGTTTTAATCATAACCAAAACCCCATTGTTCTTGTTAGTTTGGCTATTATTGTTGTTAATCGAACTTGCTGCAAATTCGTTGGGGAAACGACCCAGGTTCCTATCACTACAAATCATTTTGAACTTGGTTTATTTTGGAAGACACGGCAAAAATCTTTCCATACATCCATCATTCGTTTGCCGCTTCTACCACGGAGAGCACGGCGCTGAGGAGGCACATTGTGAGATGAAGAGGGTTCGTTCTGACCCACAGTCAAACCGGTATCTGGAGTTCCAGGAACACGAGTGGAATCATTTTCACCATTCATTTTCAAGACAGTAAGAGAGAAATGCCTGAGCAAATGAGGGAGTAACAGAGGCTAACGGTATGTGAGGTGAGGAAGAGAGGTAATGCAACAGGAAGGGTTTCGCAACGTGAACAAGGGTTCTTCAGTGAGAGTGACAAAAGCTTCCGCGCGAAGAAACATATATTTGGCGCCTCATTTTTAAGACCGGACAAATGAGTATATACGCTCTTAAAAGTTAACCTTTAAGACCAGTCTTTCTATAACTCCGGTCTTAAAATTAATTAATTTTTTATTTAAACTTTAGTACCAGCTTGATTTTATGTCAGGTCTTAAAAGTCTAACTTTTAAGACCGGTCATCCTGTATCTTCGGTCTTAAAATTAATTAATTTTTTATTTAAACTTTAGTACCGGCCGTGATTTTTGTCCAGTCTTAAAAGACTAACTTTTAAGACCGGCTCTTATATATGTTCGGTCTTAAAACTTTAATACCTTTATATTTAAATTTTTCCGTATTATTTTGGAGTGTAGAAAATATAAGTCTGTTTGTATGAGATTTCTCCATAAAGTAATTGATATTTCAATTTTTTTAATAACATTTTTAAGATTGTTATTTTAACAGGTCTGGATAATACCTATGAAAAATGATCCAGTATAAGAAGTTCTTTATATTTACAAATCTGCCACCGGTCATAGCTTTAGGACCGGTCCGTCGGTAGTCCGGTCTAAATGATGCAGGTTTAAAGCCCTTTATTGTATAAGAAGTTCTTTTTATTTACAAAATTGTCACCGGTCACACCTTTAAGAACGGGGCGTCGATTATCCGGTCTAAATGAGGCGGTCTTAAATCCCCTTTTTTGCACTAGTGAAAGGCTTATGAGGTAATACTAACTCTTGCTGCTCTCCTTCAATCATTTATGTAGCTTTGCTCATTGAAGGATGATTGCTTGATTGAGATCGTGGTGTTGAAGTTGAATGATCATTATTATCCTGGGGGTAAAGGTGCAAAAATGTGAAGGTAGAATATCACTTAGAGGGGGGTGAATAGATGATTACAAAAATTCTTTCGCTAATTAACAGGTAACACCGAAGATGATAATAAGAGACCAACAAAGGAAAGACACAAAAGATTATCCTGATTTGGTCTAACTCTTCGACCTACATCCGGTCCCCAGAATACTTGGGATTTCACTATTTTTCAATGGCAATTACAAATACATTGTACTCAGATGATCCTCTCACTAGGACTCACTCCCCCTTACAAGCTGTAATTGTACACTCACACTTAAGGTTCCACAACCTTAAGATTTTACAAATCAAATAAACAAATAGTGTTTAGAGACTCCTCACAAGTAGATAAAAGATAAACACTGAAGTACACAAAAATATGCGAAGATATTAGCGAAGTTAATGAAACAGTAGATTGTAATAAATTCGAATTGAATGCACAACGTTTCGGTATTCGGTAGGTGGAGAATTTAAAGCTTCCAATATTTATAGTTGATGTTATTTATGACCGTTTAGAAGCTTGATGACTATCCGTTGAGACTCTTCGATTTAGCCGTTGAGAGAGATAAATGTTTCCGTTGAAGAAATTTGCTCGGACTATTCGTATTCTCTGAAAGTTCCTCGTTGAAATTCCTTATTCAAATTGTCCGTTGAGACTCTGCGAGTATGTACAACGGAAATGGTCGCAATGCTTTATCGTTGTTTAGAAGGCGATTTTGCCGAAACGGTGAATATCACTGCTTTGCATTAAATACTCTGACACACGTTTTCTTTATGGCAATTTAGTGTTTAAATCATATAGTAATCTTCTGAAACTCATTAACAAACTTGTCAAACATAGTTAGGAATAATAATGAGAGAAGATATAAAGTTAACAGACCAAACTTAGACAGAGAATAGAACGATGGTTTTGAAATTGAGATGTATTGGCTCGAGTCACACTTATTTAGCTAGAGCCAACGTTCTACTCATAAACAGTATAGGCTCAAGTCTGGGAAGAAACTTGAGGCACACTGTGCTGGCTCGAGGCTCGTTTCATATGAAGACCACAGAGAATGAACCTTAAACTAGAGGTACAACTTCTTGGCTCGAGGCAAAAAGGCTATTTGAAAATAACGGTAAAAAACTTGGCTTGAGTCAAAGATCTTTAAGCTTGAGTCCAATATCTCTATGCTATTTAAGAAATAGATTAAGTACATAGATATTGGTTCGAGGCATGATAGGTTGGCTTGAGTCTAGAGCAAAACTCGAGGCAACATAAATTGGCTCGAGGTAAATCGCTATCTAACCAAAATATTTCCATGAGAGTGGCTCGAGTCAGACGGATTTGGCTAGAGCTAATTTGACAGTTAAAATGCAGAAGTCCATTAACTTAATTTCTACTAGTTAAAAACACTTGGTTTCGAACCATACGCCAAGATTCACTTACAATGGTCAGTTATCATCAAAACAAACATTGAGAGCTAACAAAATGCACATGTGCTTTGCCTTCAGGAGCACCCAACACCAAGTTCTTTTTTAGATGCAAAAATGTACATGTGGTTATAAAATAGATGCAAAACTTGATAGGGCAAAACTTTATAGCCTATAACTCCACAAGTATACGGGTCGTATCATGTAATAAAGTGTCAAGAAAAGTATCATTCCCACAAGGACTTAGTATCACAAACTTCAGTTAAGCATTAATTTTACAATTTCATTTAAGTTGATGAAACTAAATTGAATTTAATTAAGAGAAAAGAAATTAAAAATAAACAAACTACCACAATAATCGAACGATCAACCTAGAGTCACTAATCCCTTGTTTGTTTCTTAGATTTTATCCCCACTAAATTAATTTTGACTTAACGTATAGTCAGCTAACCTAGATTATTGATGTCTATAAATGTCTTCCAGTCCATTTATATACCTACCTCAATTAATTATGTAATGCCTCACACAACTAAATAAGATGCGTTTTAGATCGGGCTCACTCTAATTTGATTATGCAGAGCTTCTAGATATATGCCTATCCTATACACAGATTATATTAAAACCTAATTCCACATTATTTAATCCCAAGGTCAATTCAAGATTCTCTCTTCCAAGTTCAACCCTAAATCCCAAAAACATGCTCAATGATGGCCAATCAATAAGTAATAGCAATAAAGACAAGATTGAATAAACTGAAATAAAATTAAGCAAAATTAATCCATAGGAATAATATCTAGAACCCGAACAAGTTCATAGGTTCTCTAGGTTGAAAAGAAAATTTAGCCACACATGGCTATAATAAAATCCATAACAAAAGAATAGGAATTCAAATTCAAATAATAGAGAGAGAGAGAGAGAGAGAGAGAGAGAGAGAGGAAAGAGAACCTCTTCCTCGCCTCCACAGTCCTCTCGTCCTTCCGTGGAGATGATGAAGATAACCAAAATGCCTCTCTTGCTCAACCGCTGCTGTCCAGCCTTCGTTCTCATTCTGCGTTTCTCACTCTGCTCCTCCGTCTTACTTCTTCCTCTCCTTTTGTGCGTGTCTCCACCTCCCTATTTATAATTTAGGTTTCATCCTCTTAATTAATCACCAAGCTTAGGATTCAAGTTTAATCTTTAGCATGTAGGGTTAAGAGTTTAGTTATAGAACTGCTAACTAATAAGGTTTTTTAAGGAAATTTCTTGTTTATTGTGCTAACTGCTAAGTTGTCTTTTAGAAACGTAGAATAGTTTGTGCTTGAAAACATTGAAAGTCTCTTGTTGGATATGATTTGTTTTGATGATGTCTTATATAGATGTCATTCTTAAGAGCAACAAGTTTGTATAATATATTTATCTTCTACATTGACTAACTACTATAATTACTGTAGATTAGTTCAATTTGAATTATAGAACAAGAAGGAGATAAGAGATTTCAGAAAGAAGAAATTGGAGACAATGTTAAGTTCAAGAAAAAGAGGAAATATTGAAGAAGGTAGAACTTGCAGAGAATAATGAGTCCATATTAAATGATGAAGATTAATCAAGATGGGAGATGGAAGAACTTGATGAATGGAATGAGAATATCATTATACAAGTTCCAAGATTGATTCTAGAAGTCTCCATGATCAAGTGGAAGTTGAAATGGCTCAATTCGGGGTTAAAATAAGCTACAATTGCATTCCTGAAGTCATGCTCGAGCACAACAATGTCATACTTGAGCACAGTACATTTCCAGCTCCAATCACACATAAATTCCGCTCATGCTCGAGCATAAAAATGCCTGCTCGAGCAGAGAAAATCTGGTGCTCGAGCAAGGTCGCGTTTCAGCTGGCGACCTCTGGTAATTCAATGATATCTCTCAAACCAGAAGTCCGATTGAGGTGAAACCAATTTTTTTGGAAACTAGAATTCCAATACGTCATTTTGAGATAAAATTAAAGTCCAAAGGAGGTCATATGAAGGAGCTATGAATTTTGGAAGATGACAGTGAAATTCACGCCACACAGCAGACCAAGCTTTGGTATTTTGAGTGTATCTCACAAACGAAATATCCAATTGAGATAAAACCGGTGCCATTTGAAAATAGACTCAAATGAATTTTCAAAAACATCAATATGACAGAAAAAAAAGATCGAATGAAGGAGATATGATGTTTTAAAGTTGATAGTCAGTTCAGGATGTTGCAAACAACGCTGATTAAGAACAACCTCTTTTCATCTAATGATAATGGACGAACTACAATGAGTTTGGAGCTGATTCTTCTTACATTGGAAAGAATACTTGAAGAGCTTTATGGGCATAGGTGGTTTTCCAAAATTGATGCTATATCAAAGACGTTACGCTCACTGAAAATTGACTATTGTGCTGTCAATATTCGTGTTTCCTGAAAGTCTGGAAGTTGAGCTTTGTACTGAGAGTGTTATGCTTATTCACACTTGATGAGAGAAAGGATACTCGAGCAAGGATTTTAAATGCCCAAGCATTATCTAATAAATTGTCCAGCCATGCTCGAGCAGAGTTACTGGCGTGCCCAAGCATCATCAGGCTGAGAGCAAACTTTGCAAAGTTAAAAGCCATGCTCGAGCAGAGTGAAAGGTATGCTCGAGCAGAGGAAAAAGTGTGCCCGAGCAATATCGCCGAGTCTCTTACTCTTCGTCTCTATATGCCTTATGCCCGAGCACTGGAAATACTAGTTCACAAGGATGCCTGAGCATGAAAATTATGTTGCTCGAGCATCAGTGACAATTCAAGCTTTAATGGCCTCATTCAAGTCTTGCCTAAGCAAGCTCACTAGAGTGCTTGAGCAGGGTGCTCGAGCAGTAGCTCCTTGTTGCCCGAGCATAAGACGATGATCACCTTTTACAATGTATTTACATCTTCGTTGCTCGAGCATACAAACAAGGATGCTCGAGCATGATCATCTCTGCTTTCAAAATTACCGTCTTTGCAAATCCTAAATCATCGTGTGTGATTTTATTTCTATATATCATTACTCATTACTATTGCTAATTGCTTTTAATCAGTTTGCTAATGAGTTTCAGATGATTTTATCATGGATTAACAACAAATTTGCATAAAGCAATTTGTGTGTCAGAGAAGCATTAAATGTAGTTGCCAAAACGAGTGATATCTTCTGTAACCATCTCTCTAATCAATGTAAAGCATTTACTGATATTCCGCTCACGCATTAAAAGCTGTCTCTCAACGGGCAAAACAAAAGGAATGAAGAATGTTTTGCGAAGACCAAAATCATTAACGGCGAAAGTGACCAACGAAGCTTTAACTGTCTAACGGCTATATTCAAGAGTCACAACAATTAATCTTCAAGCTTCTCCAACGGTCAAATGCTCGCAACGGTCGAAACACAATAACCTATAAATTGCGAAGTCTTCAAACCGGAAGAGGTGACGACAATTGATGAATGAATCGACGAAAGCCAACAAAATGATTTTACTACTTCACCGTCGATAGTTCATACACTCTGTTTCTCAATGTTTATATAGTATTCAGTAGAGTGTGATGATCGATTATGTACTTCAGTGATTATTATTCATCTACTCTGTGAGAGAGTCTAAACACTTATTTGATTGTCTGTTTAGTGATCAAATCTCAAGGTTGTGGAACCTTTGAGTGTGGGTGTACAATTACAACTTGTAAGGGGGATGAGTCCTAGTGTGAAAAGATCATCCTTAGTATAGAGTGAGTAATTGTATCCTTACAGTGTGTAAAGGGGAGTATCTCGGTAAGAGATTCTAAAGGCTGCACAAGTACCTGACTAAACTTGTGAGGTTGTAAAGGCTTTTCTTTTGTGCCCGGTTAAACAAGGAGATAGTGGATTGAAAACTCAAGTGGAGCTTGGGGACTGGACGTAAGTCAAGGATTGGGCCGAACCAATATAAATCTCAGTTTGCATATTCTCCTCCCTAAACTCTTACATTTCCAGCATATATGTTTGAATGACTGACTATTGCTTTATAAACTATTTCTGTCATTCAAACTACTTTCAATAAGTTGCGAAAATATTTTCAAAGTTATCTAAAGTTTTATCAAACACCCAATTCACCCCCCTCTTGGGTGATAGCCAGTCTAACATCTCAGTATTAGGGAAAAGTACCAAAGTAGCATCTTTTAATAAAAATTGTATCTAATTGAAGTAGTTCAGAAAATATTTACCAGACTAATGCAGTAAAACGTGCAAGTTGACTAACGTCACTAGTGGCACGAGTCCACAGACACGATAGACCAGTGGCGTCAGTCAACTTGCACGTTTGATTGCATTAGTCTGATAAATATTTTCCGAACTGCTTCAATTAGGTACAATTTTTATTAAAAGTTGCTACTTTGGTGCTTTTCCCCTCTGTATTATCACAATTTTGACTTGTTCAGGATATTGTTGTTAAATCAGAATCGTAAGGCTGCTTGTGGACAACACAAGGAAGAAATCATTAGTCAGCTTCGTGAGCTAGAACAGTTAGAGCCTGGCTTGAATTTTGGAGATGTAGATACTGAACGACCGAGGAATCCAAGAAGGTACCAAGGAATCCAAGCACTTTGTTTTTCTTTTAACGAAGGATGTGACTTTTACACTTATTTTATAACCACATGTACATTTTTGCACCTAAAAAAAGCACTTGGTATTGAGCGCTCTAGAGGGCAAAGCACATGTGCATTTTTGCACCTTTACCCTTATCCTTGTGGATATAGATAAGGTTTTTGAGGCATTTCTAAGTCTTTATCCTCTCACTACTAGATACTCGTCTATGTATCATGATTTTTTTAATGGATATTCAATAGTTTTCAACCCCGTTAAATATCCGAGTGTCAAATATTTATATATAACGGTTTGCAACAGTTAAATATTGAGAACTATATTTTACGGTTGTTTAAAGACAACCGTTATGTATAGGGCACTATATTTAATTGATGTAACAATTACTGTTAAATATAACAATCTATATTTAACGGTTGTTTAATAAGAACCGTGATATATTATGTACAATAACTTAATAGTTAAAATATTGAATGATAACGTATCACTACAAAAAAAAAAAAAAAAAAATTGTTTTTTGCGGCGCAAAAATTCCCTCGCAAAAAGGCTATTTTCCGTCGCAAAATTGGTTTGCGGCGGAAAACGTTCCGTCGTAAAAATGGCCCTCGCAAATCACTTTGCGACAGAAAAATTCAAGTTTCCCTCGCAAATTCCAAGATTTGCGAGGGAAAATGTTTCCCTCGCAAATTTCAAAATTTGTGAGGGAAACATTTTTCCCTCGCAAAATTCAATTTATTTTAAAAAAATATATAAAAAATCAGAATTTGCGAGGGAAACACTTTTCCCTCACAAAATTTAATTTATTTAAAAAAAAATAAAAAATCAGAAAAAAAAAAAATTAGATAAAAAATATAAAAAAAATTAGAAGGAAAAAAAAAATACTTGTATATCATAAATTTTTTTTTTTTTTTTTGATACAAGGTGAGGGGAGGGGGATTGAACTAAGGACCTAAGGGGGGAAATAAATCCCAATACCACTACACTACTAGGAGTGCCGATCATAAATATTTTCTTGATACACCTGCAAAATATGATAGAAGTTTCAATCAAGGTGTCAGAACCATATATGAATCACTAAGTCCCATTCTGGAATAAGCCCTAGGAATAAAATATAAATTTCCCCCTCAAGATAAGTCTCCTTGAACAATGGCAGGCACCACATAAACAAAAATGATCAAGGGAGGCACCAAAAAGTTGCATAAACAATAATTTCTCGACATATAATGCGCCCATGAAATACTTATAAATGTCTATATTAGCAACTTCATTGTATTTTAGCTTCAGTTAGCACAATTCATCCAATGAAGAGAATAACTACAATTACGAGCAAGATACATGTAGGATCCGCTTCTGTATTTCCAAAATAAGTTGCAAAAATAGAAATACTACAGGTAAAATCAATGAAGTTGTTTTTCCCAAGAAAAGAATATCTGCTTGAGCTTATTACATCCTATCCGCAACAAACATAGTCCACTTTATAACATGAAGAAACATGACAAAAAAACTCCACAAGGCTACACGTGCATTCTAATGTTTTAAAGCTAGTAAATATATCACAAACCATTTAAAATGTTTCTAATTGTGCCATTGGGGCTCCTCCACATTGACTTCAGTCCAAATTCTTTGACTCTGGTCTCATCTGAAAGGTTGACATAGAGGGAAAAAAAGTTTGATCCATGAAAAAATTACGATAAAATCAAAATTTAGCAGTGCCACCAACATGGCATGCACAATGTAAAATACTATACAATATGCATGAATGGGGACCACTCAATTGAGCCAAATTCTAAGTACGATTGTTTGCTAATAAATCATGGAACAGAACATTTTGTTCAATAAAGCCAAAAAAACTGACATGGAGTTATTGTTGCGCATTTTACAAGCAACATTGAACCTGAAGTAGACAGAACAGAACATGTAAGACTTGAAGCATCCTAACAGATACACAAATAAGCAAAGCAAAGTGCCCCTTCTCAAAGTCACACACACTATATTTATGTAGTACTCATTACACGGAATCACAGCACAAAGCACTCAATTAGATCAGAATACTTAGATTACAGGCCAGTTTGAAGACGGCGCAAACCAGTTTTGGCATCGGTAAATATATAGACATTCTGTTTTCATCACTATATGACATGCCATTACAATTTATATACATTCCTAAAACTATATCATCTCACTTGTCCAATACTACATGAATGGCACTAGAACTGGTTTCCTAAACTGCTAATAATAATTCTTATATTTCAAAATAGGAATCATAAGGTAGAACACATTGTCAATCATAAGACTGTCAGATTTCAAGATTACCAATCTGGATGGAATCCACAGAACCAGTTGTTAAGATCCAAACGGAGAGAGGTCAAGAGCCCAAAAATATAACTCCAAAACAACATTGATAACTCACACGATTTGGCAATAAAAAGTACAATACAGCGCCAAGGCATGTCTGCTTTATTTTATAACTATAAGCAACAATGAGAAAATAAATTCAAAGATAAGAAAGTTAAGAGAATAATATTACTGACACTGCTATCTTATTTGGTTAGTTCACATTCACTAGAATGGTAAATTAAAAAAATAAACAAATAACACAGATCATAATGGTCCCAGACTCACAGATGCAATGCCCTCATCGTCTTTGCTCCTCTCTGAAGAGTTACTTCATATGTACGATCACAAAGGTCTTGCAAAAACAGCTCACTCCTTATAAAACTATAAGACAAGTAGAGGTATTCTGCAAAGTTTGAACTACATTTTAGCACCTTCAAGGAGGCGTTTATAGTAAGGTTTCAACTCAAAATGTAGTTAACATCTTACAATACAAACCAACTTTTCCTCTTTTCCTCTTACAATACAGCAACTTCTTGTATAAAAGCTGCTCGCAGTTATGCTATTTCAGCATCTGAACGATGGCCCTCTTCTCCCCAGTCAAGGAGCTTAACTGAGAGATTAAAAAAGAAGGAAAAGTTATTTGGCATTCGAATCATCTGAGAAATAAACATGAACACATGAAAGTTCCAAAAAGAAAAGAATATTAAAGTCGATACACGTAACTGTCAAGCCAACTTGATCTTATGAATTCTTAAAATATAAAATAAATACGTAGAACCAAGATGGCAGTCAATCTTGTGATTCACGGATTTTTGTGAATCTAGATCTGCAAGGTTCCATTGCTTGCGGCTCAAACTCATTTAATCAAACAACTTAGTAGAAGAGTCAGCAAAATAAACAAAACCTACCACTCAGACAGTAATCACAAAAAAATGTGCAACCTTGAGCTGAGAATTATATCCTTATCTGGTTCTAAGACAATAAACATGTTGAAATTAAAAGTATTTAGACAAATTTTTTTTTTTTTTGGGAAAAACAAACAAACCAACGTAGCTGAAAGAAGCTGATCTTCTGGTTAACTCAGACAGATGCTACACTGGTCATACAATTTAATCAACACTTCCCTTTATTGTTCTACTTCCGCTAGAAATTAGAGCTAAGAATGATAGAAGAACGAGGAGATTAAGAAATTTGGGAAAACCGACTCCCGCATTTGGTAAAATGTCTGAGAAATCTTGACATTCAGAGGAATTGGCTCCAGCAATTTGCATCCTCGAATTGAAGCTCCAAAAGAAAAACCAGTTGAGAGAAATAGAGAGACCAGGGAGAAGAAGTGGTACCTGCAACGGAATCTTCTACAGACGCCGGCGAATTCCTCTTTCCAAGGCTTTCAAACCTACTAAACAACATAACATCGACAAAATATAAACAAGAATTATAAATCGAAGCAGAAATGACTCACAGTAGGGAAACGAGTATCCAGCTTCTTCCTCATAGTATCCGACTTAGGGGACTAAATTGAACCAAATGATAAGATAGAAACAAGGTCGAGAACCAAATTATAGACGTGTGCCAAAAGGAGGAGGAAAGGGCTGGTGGTTTGCGAAACGCCGGAGAAGGGGGCGAAGCCGAAGGAAGAGCAGCAGATCGAAGCACCGGACTCACGGCGGAACCAAGGGAGAAGGGGGCTGATGGTTTGCGAAGCACCGGACTCGCGGCAGAAACAAGGGCGAAGAGGAGCACGAGCGACGGCGGATCAGAGGCGGACCGATGAAGAGGAAAAGCACCACAATGGCAGATCTGAGGCAAAATGAAGAAGTACCGAACTGCCTAGGGTTTAAGCTTCACTTTTTTGTGAGGGAACACTCTTATCCCTCGCAAAAATAAGTAATTTTGCGAGGGAGCTCCTTCGCAAAAGTCACCTTTTTGCGAGGGAAACATAATTTCTTCGCAAAAAAAGAAGTTGTTTGGCAGCTAAATGGTCGTCATTTTGCGAGGGAACTAAGTTTTCCTAGCAAAAACAAAAAAAAGGCCATTTTGCGAGGGAAATAAGGTCCCCTCACAAAAAATCACCTTTTTGTGAGGGAACTATGTTTTTCCTCGCAAAAAGGTCATTTTTGCGAGGGAAAGTTAATTTCCCTCGCAAAAATCACCATTTTGCGAGGGAAATGAATTCCCTCGCAAATTCCATCGCAAATATGACATTTTCTAGTAGTGTATTGGTCTAAAGGAAGGGGTTTATTTCCCCTAAATTTTTTTGTATCTATAAGAGCTTTGGGTATTTAATTTGAAAGTTTTTTCAAATCAATATCACCCTAAAATAGTAAAAATGAGTAACTTATTAATAGTCAACATTAAATTTTTAATTGCCAACATTAGTGTTTTATTGATTATGACAGCTTTGTTCTTTTCCTAACACCTTAAGGGTGATATATAATCCAAAAAAAAACCTCTAAATGAATATCCACATCTTCAATGCAAAAACTTTCAAGATAAAATTAAACCTTATCCCATTCAAATTAAATAAAGTGCTTGTTTGAATTGGCGGTAGAAACTATTTTTCGAGATAATTTACGGTTTACGAGATAAATATATGGGAGAAATTTTATTTCAACTTACGTAAACATACTTTTCTAATGAAAATGAAGAATTGACGCTTCTGCATAAGTTTTTGACCAATAGAGACTTAGTCTAGCTATGCTCCAAGGCTTATTACAAATCAAAATGGTTTACATTTAGACTTTGATATGAATTTCCAGGAAAGAGACCCATTCAAAAAAGGTTCAAATAAAGAAGATTAAACCATTATTAGGGGTTGTTTGGCATAGTTTCAGAAGCTAAAAAAAGTCCAACGAAAGCTCAGTGAAAGTAGAAGCTAGATTATTGAGTGTTTAACATAACTTAAGACCTTGATAGACTTCAGACCTTGAAGCCACTTTTTTTCTGAAGCCACATCTCTTTGCTTCAGACCTTAAAACCACTTTTGCCACCGTTATCCTAAACACAAATCACATCAGAAAAAATCCATCAGAAAAAAGACCATCAAAAACAAAAATCACTTCTACCACCATTATCCCAAACCACGATAAAAGGGTAAAAAATAAAGTAGAAGATGACTATTGACTAAGCAGAGAAGGACCCGTCACCTAATTGATAACTAGTAGTCTAGCATTTATTTATTAGACTTTGACAAGTCTTTCCTACAAAAATATCTAGGCAAACGTACACCAATGAAAAGCTTTTATATCCAACTTGAATAATTTTCAACCCATGTTTTATGATCCTTACAATAAATCCACACAAAATGCAATTTCGATGCAAATACAAGTCCTTCATTAAAATACACCGACACAATTTGGAAGCTTCACCGAAGGTGCCCAAGAGATGGAAAAGTCATCATCCAAGAAGCACTCAATATGTCTCCGTCTGTTTTAATCACATTATTATCGCATCATGCACAAAAAGTCTTGTGGGAATTACAATGAGCGGTCAAGAGATATAATTATCCAAGAATCTAATAACAATTAAGCAACATGTAATGAATAATGCTAATAACAATATATTTATACTCCTCATCTATCATTTGAACTTTTTGATAATTATGTTCATTTATTGGGATCTCATTGTGGTTTCCTAAAAGTCTTTTTGCATTTAATTTAGATATTGACTCACAACGCCGTGTTATTCCATCTGTTAGAGGATATTTAAATATATTAAATGATGTTAATAATAAATTAAGAAAGTGCTAATATCACACAAAATCAGCAGCAGAAAGCTAACATCCATTTCTCATGCTGATACAAAGCACTTCTTATTCATATCTAAGAGTCTCTCGTAATAAAATCAATACTCAACATGTATTTTACAATGTTATATTGATCTCTCATCTTGTTTCGTTAAAAATGAGGTTGTTTCCTTAGGATTATTCACTGAAGGATCAGAGGATGATGGAGGCAATGAACATAAATGATCACAAACATCAGTTGTTGGTGAATCTTGTGTGCATATAAAAGGCTTGTGAGGAAATACTAACTCTTGCTCCTCTCCTTCAAGCATCTCTACAATTTGGTTAATTGAAGAACATTCTCCAAGCTCAGATGATGTGATTATTGAACTTGAATGATTATTATCATTTTCCTTGCCACTTTCATTTCTTCCTCTGTTGCATCTGCTATGCTAATTTCATTTCCTTTATTTAATTGATCATAAGCCCAAAAAGGAAAATAAACTTGACTTGATTGCTCGGCCAACACATTCAAGTTCTTCCTTCTACCGGCCATCTCCATTAGTAACATCCCAAAGCTATAGACATCAGCTTTATAAAAGACTCGACCTACATTCTTGTAGAAGAGCTCAGGAGCCATGTATCCTATAGTTCCTCTTGCTACAGTTAGAGACACAATGCTATCATTCTTAGGAAAGAGTTTAGCAAGGCCAAAATCATAAACCTTTGGGATGAAGTTGCCATCGAGAAGGATGTTGTGCGGCTTTATATCAAAATGCAAAATTTGCATATCACACCTTTTGTGAAGATATTCAATACCATAAGTCATCTTAAGAGAGACGGTATACAGTTGGTGAAGATTCAAGGATTCTTTATCATCAACATGTTTAGAGATGTATTTGTCAAGAGATCCATTTTGCGTGAATTCATATCTAAGAGCATGCTTTGATCCTTCCACACAATAGCCGATGAGCTCCACCACATTAACATGGTGGATTCTACCAAGTGTAGCAACTTTGTTGATGAAATCTTAACCATTTGCTTCAGCCTTATCCAACATCTTGACGGCCACATGACGACCACTTCGAAGTTGTCCTTTGAAAACAGAGCCATAGCCTCCTTTCCCAAGTCTTACTTTAAACCCTTTAGTCATCTTCTTGATGTCTCTATAAGAGTACCTTATAGGGGTGATGTTGTTGTCGCTTTGCAAAAAATCCTCAATGCTCTCATACATTGATAAATGTCTCCTTCGCCATTTATAGGTCAACAGGGCAATGACAAAGGGAGCCCCCAGCACAAATTTAGCTCTAGTAGAAAGAGCTGTAAATGAAAATTTAAAATGGTACATATATAATTAAAACGCGTCCTTTAACTTAAACTAACTCACATTGAGTTTATATTGTTTGGCCAGTCATTGCATGGTCTACTCTTATACTCTCAAAAATTAGATAAGTTGTTTAAAGTCATGGAATACCTTATAATTAATTGTAGAGCCAGATGTATGTCCAATAGTCTGCAAAACAGAGGAAACAAAATTGATATCAGTTTCTCTTGTGAGAAGAATGTATATGATTAATGTGAAAATAGTTAGTGGCAAAAGGAATAGGTTGTCAAGTTGTTAAATTAGTATGAAGGTGAGTTCTTGGAACTAGCTGTCCCTCCTTCACAACCAGTGAACAAATATTTATATATATAGTATATGAGAAATAAAATAAAAACACACTATCATTCAATAAATATCATAGCAATTAAATGAATAGCTCATAAAAATCATTTGTGAAGGAGAAAAAGGTTGGTGCACTGCATGACACAAAAGTTATGACTATATATAAAAACTAGAGATTCATGACTATCTTTCTTCTTATTTTTTGTGTGATCCCGTGCAACTTGGAAGTGTAATACCCTAAAAATCTCACTTATGATAAGTATCATATGAGTAAATAATACCTATTGGAAATAGGTGAATATGTAGGGGAAAAATCTCTTGAAAATTAGAATGCCAAAATGACGAAAATGCCCTTATAGGACATAAGTAACTTAGGAGAATTGTGAAAAATCATAAAAGACAGTAAAATAATTATTAAAATTAAGAGAGTATATTGCCTCTAATTTTGGTAATTTAATAAATTATAAACTTGGCAAAATTAAAGAAGAATGTTCATAAAGTATTGAAATGACCAAAATGTCCTCGTAAATTCTAAATATAATGCATGGGACATGAAACACAAATGTTAGTGCAAACCTTATGAGGTAATGAGGCATTCTAATTAATAAAATTATCAACTAGTGATAATAAAGTAATTAGGTAATTATTGGCTAATTACTTAAGCATAAGCAAAGGAAATTCATGAATAATTATGTAAAACCCTAAAATTAGTGGTTTTTGGCTTAAAATTAGTAAAAACATATTTGCTAATTAATTGGGAATTTTGAAGACAAATAGATGAGTTTAGGTATTTTTAAGCCTAAATACAAGAATGAGCCAATTAGGGATTTTTGTGAAATTTTTGAGAAAATTTAAATAAGTGAATAATTAAATAATTAATTAAATAAAAAATAAATATTTATTAAATAATAATTAGGGCCAGCCGAAATTTCCCAAGAAAAAGAAAAAAAAATGAAGATAAGATCAAATTTAATATATGAAGATATTTGTATAAAAGTTGTAATATTATATAATATAATTAAATATAGTGAATAGTAATAAAATAAATAGGAAACGGATCCTATCTAGAGAACTAGGAATGAGATTTCCAAAGTCAAGGTAGAATATTGATCAGTGGATTTTTATCTTCCGTTAGACTTTTCCGGAAGCTAATTCCGAGGCCGGTAGAGCATTTTCCTAATAAGACGAAATAGGGAAATTCTGAGAAAAGCCGGATAGCCAAGTTGAAAGTTAAGGATTCAAAAGTCATTACGCGACATCTGGGGAAGAATTGAGAGTTTTTCTGGACATATTTGGAATCAGTGCATTCTTGTCCATAGGCGGTAGCTTCCGGAATTTCGTTCCGAAACCGACACGTTTTTCCGTAAAACTTCCGTCAGGCCGGAGAAGGCCTAGACAGAGTTAAAAAGATAGTTAGACTAGACATTTCTAATGAGGAATGAATTGTCTTGGAATTGTATAATCCAGAATTTTGAGATTTTCCGAGATTTCGCGAATCGGACACCGACCGAGGTATTATCAGTATAAAACCTTCTTGAACAAGTCAGTGACATCATCATTGATGATGCAGTCTTGTGCCACCTAAGGGGGAAAGGACGAATTGGACAAGTGGCATGGTGAGGATCTTGACATTTGGCGAAGTGCGATCTGACTGGCAGAATCGAGCAGATGAAGTTTGAATTAACTACCGAAATGCCATCCTAAAACTCTATAAATGCCCCTCCCCCTTCATTTGAAAATGCACACCACTTCTCACTAGAGAAAACCGAAACTAGAGAGAAGGAAGAGGGAAGGAAGAGCCGGGGAAATTCTGCAACGAAGCTCTGAGTAAGTTTTTCGGTACTCAGTCTTAAATTTCGGTAGATAGCGTAGAAATGTTAGAATAGTCTTTTATTTTCTGAGTATGATTGGATATCATATGATAGGGGTATTTTAGTCCTAAATTTCAAAAATCATGGTGGGGTCAAGGTTCTGGCAAAATTTTGGAAAAATCGGGGTCAAAGTAACGAAGTGCTGGCGAAATTCCGCCGATTAGGGGTATAGGGGCAAAATGGTAATTTTTACCTAAAATGCCAGTCGTAATGCCAAATCACTAATGAAAGTGATATTACTCTTATAGGGAATCAGAAACTCTGATCTGCTGCTGTTACGCTGCCCGACGTTTCACTGTTTTCCGTAAAACGTGACGTTTCCGCCAGAATTGCCGACGTTCGTCAACGGAGGTACGTTCGCGTACTGTAACACTGACTCTGATGTTTATAGTATGCAAATATGTGATGATATGATGTGTGGATAGTTTGGTGCCGAAGGAAAGGCTAGTCTACGTAGGTGTGCCAACCAGTCATCGTTAACCTCGGTGAGGCCCCCATGGTAGACACTTACACTGCCATTCTATTCGGTGCTTTATGCACCGTGCCTATGGAATTGTACCTAGGTTTACCATATGTGATAGATACAACCCCGGATAGAGGCTCTGTTTAGGGTCACCGACTCGGATGGAGGCTCTGTCTAGGGTCACCGACTCGGATAGGGATTCTATTAGGGTCACCGATTATACATTCACGGATAGAGATTCTATTTAGGGTTACCGAGATACATTCACGGATAGAGACTCTATTTAGGGTCACCGATTATACATTTATGGATAGAGACTCTGTTAAGGGTTACCGATTATACCTACTGCTCTATGTTTATGTGTTGTCATTATTGTTCATGAATATCTGTCATCCGTATACTGTTGTATTTGAGCATGAGGTTAACCGTTACCTGAGATCCAATGCGCTAAATTGGATCTCAGCTATAGCTTCAAGATCCGGAGGACCGAGGACCGAGGAGAGAAGCTAGCAGGAGACTTACGGCATTTTATATATATACATATCAGTTACTCAATCGCTCCAGTGCTCTACTCTGATAAAAAAAAAAAAAATTATACTGCTTTTGAAAAGTTGGGATGTTACATTTTGGTATCAGAGCAGTAGTCCTGGCATGAATCTAGCTAAGTTATTACAAACCTTTTGGTGCCGAAGGCAGGGCTAGTTTATGTGGGTGTGCCAATTAGTCGCCGTTAACCTCGGTGAGGCCCCCATGATAGACACCTACCTGGCCAATTGGTTTGAGTAACGGAGTTAGGCTCTACGCCTTTGTAAAGAGCATGTTTGAAAATGAGTTCTGATATAGCCTAAGTCGGTGTACCACCTTATTTCGGTGTACCAGTCTGTACCGGTAGACCATCTTGAACCGGTGTACTACACTTTGTTGGGGCATCACTATGATAACCGCCAGTTTGTACTGGACAGTAATTCTATTCTAGCACAGCGCTCATACGCAGAGCTAGGTCACGCCAGATGAAACTCCGAGACCAATAGAGATAAGTACATGCAGTATTTGACTCATGTAGTGGAACTCCCGATACAAAATTCCATACCCATTTCTGAGTAGGGCGAATCAACGAAACCCTGAACGAGGGGAAATATCACTAGTGTCCGTTCGTTTGTAGTGTGATAAAATCTGCGATAGACGAATCATTGTCCTCCTAAATCTGACGTTTTCCCTAATGAAGGGAAAAGAACGAGACATGGAAAATTTGAGAGGAGCCGGAGCTCCCAGAGGCCAAGGCAGAGGCCGGGGCCAAGGCAGGGGTCGAGGTAGACAACCTCGGATAAATCCAATACCAGACCAGCCAGAACAGAATGAAATGGAGGAGATGCGGAGAGCTCTGCAAGAGCAGAGGGCTCTTATAAATGAACTCCGAGAGAGGCAGAATAGACAAGAGCAAAAAGCTGAATGGCAATTAGCAGAACGAATTGCTGAGGAAGAATATTACCGATACTTGAAGAATGTGGAAACGACGTATGATCGGAGGAATGTGTACTTCATTCCTTCTTACTCTCGTGAAGATTGGGCAAAATCTACCTTGTACCATTTCCCTCGCAACTGCTTTTTGGGTGGACATCACGAACAAGCTCTTAGGAGAAGGCCCTATCCAAAGTTTTCATCCATTCCTTCGTCGTCTCTAGTTTTTGGATCTAGCTAGTGGGATAGTACCGCAGATTCATGAAGAATTTTTCATAACAAAGTTCACAAGTAGGAAACCAAATCATTAATGTTGAACAAAGACTGTGAGACAAGATTTCATGGATTGGAAGAGAAGTTGGTCACAGCACCAAGAAATTGGTTATCCCAAATCCAAATAGATTTTATAATGGTACCAATAGGAATGGATCGGGATATGTCTAGCTGCAGCATGACAGTGTGATGACTTACCACTCTCAAGTCAAAACTAATCTACACATGACCTAGAAGTAGTAATTGTCATGTTTCTTAGTAATTATAAAACAGATCATGATAGTATCATTTAGTATAAGGTATCTTATGTTGCCGCGGTGTATGGGAACCATGGGAACATAATATATCGAAGTACGACATGATATCCATGAGTATGAGATATATGGTGGTGTATGGGAACCACGGGGATACTGTATATCAAAGTACGAAATGATGAATGTGTAGTACGCGGTGTTATGGGCGCCACGGAAACGCTAAAACACTAAAGTACGCGGTGTTATGGGCGCCACGGAAGCAATATATATAAAGTACGCGGTGTTTTGACGCCACGGAAACACTATATATCAACTTAAAACGTAATAAAAACTTTATGATCAAGCTGAAACGAATTTTCGATCACCAAGAGGAGCGGCTGGCAAAAAAAGTAAAGATCCAACGCGTGGAGTTCAAAGTCTGAATAGGACGAAGTTTAGATGGTAGAGTGCAAATTTCGAGGACGAAATTTTGTTTAACGGGGGGAGAAATGTAATACCCTAAAAATCTCACTTATGATAAGTATCATATTGAGTAAATAATACCTATTGGAAATAGGTGAATATGTAGGGGAAAAATCTCTTGAAAATTAGAATGCCAAAATGATGAAAATGCCCTTATAGGACATAAGTAACTTAGTAGAATTGTGAAAAATCCTAAAAGGCAGTAAAATAATTATTAAAATTTAGAGAGTATATTGCCTCTAATTTTGGTAATTTAATAAATTATAAACTTGGCAAAATTAAAGAAGAATGTTCATAAAGTATTGAAATGACCAAAATGTCCTCGTAAATTCTAAATGTAATGCATGGGACATGAAACACAAATGTTAGTGCAAAACTTATGAGGTAATGAGGCATTCTAATTAAGAAAATTATCAACTAGTGATAATAAAGTAATTAGGTAATTATTGGCTAATTACTTAAGCATAAGCAAAGGAAATTCATGAATAATTATGTAAAACCCTAAAATTAGTGGTTTTTGGCTTAAAATTAGTAAAAACATATTTGCTAATTAATTGGGAATTTTGAAGACAAATAGATGAGTTTAGGTATTTTTAAGCCTAAATACAAGAATGAGCCAATTAGGGATTTTTGTGAAATTTTTGAGAAAATTTAAATAAGTAAATAATTAAATAATTAATTAAATAAAAAATAAATATTTATTAAATAATAATTAGGGCCAGCCGAAATTGCCCAAGAAAAAGAAAAAAAAAATGAAGATAAGATCAAATTTAATATATGAAGATATTTGTATAAAAGTTGTAATATTATATAATATAATTAAATATAGTGAATAGTAATAAAATAAATAGGAAACGGATCCTATCTAGAGAACTAGGAATGATATTTCCAAAGTCAATGTAGAATATTGATCAGTGGATTTTTATCTTCCGTTAGATTTTTCCGGAAGTTAATTCCGAGGCCGGTAGAGCATTTTCCTAATAAGACGAAATAGGGAAATTCTGAGAAAAGCCGGATAGCCAAGTTGAAAGTTAAGGATTCAAAAGTCATGATGCGACATCTGGGAAAGAATTGAGAGTTTTTCTGGACATATTTGGAATCAGTGCATTCTTGTCCATAGGCGGTAGCTTCCGGAATTTCATTCCGAAACCGACACGTTTTTCCATAAAACTTCCGTCAGGCCGGAGAAGGCCTAGACAGAGTTAAAAAGATAGTTAGACTAGAAATTTCTAATGAGGAATGAATTGTCTTGGAAATGTATAATCCAGAATTTTGAGTTTTTCCGAGATTTCGCGAATCGGACACCGACCGAGGTCTTATCAGTATAAAACCTTCTTGAACAAGTCAGTGACATCATCATTGATGATGCGGTCTTGTGCCACCTAAGGGAAAGGACGAATTGGACAAGTGGCATGGTGAGGATCTTGACATTTGGCGAAGTGCGATCCGACGGTACAGAATCGAGCAGATGAAGTTTGAATTAACTACCGAAATGTCATCCTAAAACTCTATAAATACCCCTCCCCCTTCATTTGAAAATGCACACCACTTCTCACTAGATAAAACCGAAACTAGAGAGAAGGAAGAGCCGGGGAAATTCTGCAGCGAAGCTCTGAGTAAGTTTTTCGGTACTCAGTCTTAAGTTTCGGTAGATAGCGTAGAAATGTTAGAATAGTCTTTTATTTTCTGAGTATGATTGGATATCATATGATAGGGGTATTTTAGTCCTAAATTTCAAAAATCATGGTGGGGTCAAGGTTCTGGCAAAATTTTGGAAAAATCGGGGTCAAAGTAACGAAGTGCTGGCGAAATTCCGCCGATTAGGGGTATAGGGGCAAAATGGTAATTTTTACCTAAAATGCCAGTCGTAATGCCAAATCACTAATGAAAGTGATATTACTCTTATAGGGAATCAAAAACTCTGATCTGCTACCGTTACGCTGCCCGACGTTTCGCTGTTTTCCGTAAAACGTGCCGTTTCCGCCAGAATTGCCGACGTTCGTCAACGGAGGTACGTTCGCGTACTGTAACACTGACTCTGATGTTTATAGTATGCAAATATGTGATGATATGATGTGTGGATAGTTTGGTGCGAAGGAAAGGCTAGTCTACGTAGGTGTGCCAACCAGTCATCGTTAACCTCGGTGAGGCCCTATGGTAGACACTTACACAGCCATTCTATTCGGTGCTTTATGCACCGTGCCTATGGAATTGTACCTAGGTTTACCATATGTGATAGATACAACCCCGGATAGAGGCTCGTTTAGGGTCACCGACTCGGATGGAGGCTCGTCTAGGGTCACCGACTCGGATAGGGATTCTATTAGGGTCACCGATTATACATTCACGGATAGAGATTCTATTTAGGGTTACCGAGATACATTCACGGATAGAGACTCTATTTAGGGTCACCGATTATACATTTACGGATAGAGACTCGTTAAGGGTTACCGATTATACCTCTTGCTCTATGTTTATGTGTTGTCATTATTGTTCATGAATATCTGTCATCCGTATACTGTTGTATTTGAGCATGAGGTTAACCGTTACCTGAGATCCAATGCGCTAAATTGGATCTCAGCTATAGCTTTAGGGTCCGGAGGACCGAGGACCGAGGAGAGAAGCTAGCA
This sequence comes from Acacia pycnantha, assembly GCA_025563575.1. Taxonomy (NCBI): domain Eukaryota; kingdom Viridiplantae; phylum Streptophyta; class Magnoliopsida; order Fabales; family Fabaceae; genus Acacia; species Acacia pycnantha. Next base: position 554,816 of record JAMWYP010000355.1, read on the forward strand.
GGCCACGTAGAAGATCCGATTGAAGATTTCTTGATTGAAGATTTCTTTCTGTTGTATTATACTTTTGAACAACACGGTTTTTGTACCGCTTTTGTATCCAGCCAGACTTACGGCATTTTATATATATACATATCAGTTACTCAATCGCTCCAGTGCTCTACTCTGATGAAAAAAAAATTATACTGCTTTTGAAAAGTTGGGATGTTACAGGAAGCATGTATTATACCGGTCGGCTTAAACCCAAAAAAAAAAAAAAAAAAAGTTAGAAGTGATCATGAGATGCCTTACCCATAATATAGTCAAGGATGATTTGAAAAATGTTCATGTAATCTACAATTACACCAGACAAACAAATGTATTAGTAGGGATATGTGTTAGAATATTGTAAAATAAAAAATTCAATAACGTAACAATAAAATGATTTTGAAGAAAAAAACATAACATATAATATATTCCTTATGACTAAGAAAAAAATGAATAATATTTCATTTTAGAAAGTAAATGATATTTTATTAAGGAGAATTTACACGGGTGGAAAAAAGGCTTTTAAGACCGGACAAAACAGGTACATTAGGACCGGACCCGCGACCAGTCTTGTTCCAGGCGGTATTAAAAGTCGACCTTTAAGACCGGACTTTTACACGATCTTAAAGAGTTTCTTTAAGACCGGACATTTTAAACATCCGGTCTTAAAAGTGTTTCAAAATAATAAAAAAGAAAAAGAAAAAACTCAAATGAAACAATCGGTCCCAAATCACCAGATCTGGCAACATTTTGAATGTCCCTCCATCATCAACGACGGAGAACCAAGAGAAGATTGGAAGCAACAACAACAACAACAAGAACAAAAAAGATGATTACAAAGTCCAGAAATAAACAAAAATAACAAGAAACAGAAATCATTCACCATGAAAATCGAATTTGAAGTCCAGATCTACAAAAAAATCACAAGCTTAAAGCAACCAAATCGAGCGGGATCCTCTTGTCGGTGCTAGCAAAGCTTCAAGCAACCAAAATCGAAGTCCAGATCCGAGCGGAGCGGTCAATGTAGGAAATAAATGAGACTTAAGCAAGAAGATATCGGGTTTGATTTCAAACCGTATCTATGCAAAGGCGGCGTGGAAGGACCCATAGATCGAAAAGGAAGGAGCTGCCGTCGTCCAGAATCCTCAAAGTAGTACGCTTTCGCCTTCATTCTTTGAGGATTGGATTCGACGCCATCGCAAAACCCTCGAAGCATCTCACTGCCAACGTTGCCAAGGATTTGATTGTGCGACTCTTATGATGACTTACGAAGATTGCGAGTAGGTTAGAGGAAGAGGATGTCATTCTTGCTAAGGATTTGCCCGTGAGGCTCTTGGGACACTCGTTGAATCTATAACTAAGAAAATGTTATATCACCAAGAAGACAAAGCAAACTCGAGACTTAACGAGTTTAGCGAATATAGTTTTTTAAACACTTTTAAGACCGGTTTTTGAAACAACCGGTCTTAAAAGTATATTTTAGGACCGGTTGTTTAAAACAACCGGTCTTAAAAGTGTAAAAAAAAAAAAAAAAAAAAAATTCCGGTGGCAATTTCGTAAATATATATAACACTTTTAAGACCGTATGTTTGAAACAACCGGTCTTAAAAGTGTTCTATATAATTTTTTTTTTTTTTTTTACTTTTAAGCACCGTCTGTTTGAAAGCATTTAGGTCTTAAAAGTGTTCTATATAAATTTTTTTCTTTTACACTTTTAAGACCGCTCTGTTTGAAACATTAGGTCTTAAAAGTGTTCTATATAATTTTTTTTTACACTTTTAAGGCCGTGCTGCTTTCAAACAGACGGTCTTAAAAGTACTTTTAAGACCGTCTGTTTCAAGCAGACGGTCTTAAAAAGTACTTTTAAGACCGTCTATTTGAAACAAAGATCTTAAAAGTGTTCTATTTATTTAATTAGTTAGCGTATACGATTATATTGTGCAATTATCTTAATTAAGTTGTTAGAGAGATTTTAGGAATTAAGTTAGCAGATCAAGGTTTTTTGAATTTCGTAATTAAATTCCTGATTGTAATCATCTTAATTAAGTTGTTAGAGAGATTTTAGGAATTAAGTTAGTAAATCATGATTTTTTTAATTTCATAATTAAATTCTTGATTGTAATAATCTTAATTAAGATGTTAGAGAGATTTTAGGAATTAAGTTAGCAGATCATGGTTTTATGAATTTCGTAATTATATTCCTGATTGTAATCCTTAAATTATAGGAACTGCCTAGGTTTATTACTTATTAGCATCTGTATATAATTCCAATTAAGCGAAGGAATAAATCATCGCATTCTCGGACTTGATCATCATCTTCTCACAATATTTACGAAATTGCCACCGGTCATACTTTTAAGACCGGATATTTTATAGCCCGGTCTTAAAAGTATTCTATATATTTACGAAATTGCCACCGGTCATACTTTTAAGATGGATCTTTTATAGTCCGGTCTTAAAAGTGTTCTATATATTTACGAAAGTGCCACCGGTCATATTTTTAAGACCGGATGTTTTATAATCCGGTCTAAAAAGTTCTTTATATTTACGAAACTGCCACCGGTCATACTTTTAAGACCTGATTCTCTATAATCCGGTCTAAATGAGACGGTCTTAAAGCCATTTTTTGCATTAGTGTTAGTTTATAAATATTATATCTTTTTCCTTCATTATCATATTTATACCACACTAAACATAGTAATGTAAAAGTATTACTCGTTGGCAAAAAGGAAAAGTAACAATATTACTCCCTTATAGATAACAAAAAAATATTACTCCCCCTATACTTAGAATATATTTAAGGAATTGATTTTGATCTTAAATATAAGATATATTTTTCATATTTGATTTTTTTAAAAAATTTCATTTATTGATGCTTCCTCAACAGGGAGAGAAAAATGGGGATTAAGAAAGATAATATGGTGCTTTAAAAAATACATGTGGTATTTACTAATTTAATTAACTTTCTTAATATAATCAAATCAAATAATTATATCTTATATTTAGAACTTGTGGTTATGTGAGAGTACTATTTCAAAATATAGCAAACGAGGTATTAGTAATCTCATACCCATCATTTTATATCAAAATGTAAAGTCATCGTGATTCGTGTGGTTAGAGGCCGGGGTAGGGAGGACTAAAAAATGTAGGTCGTTCATTCAGGCTGGGGTTTTGCCCAATCGAGCCTTGTCTATGTACACCATACTGTACATAATGCATGATGGAAGTACCTCAAGGAATTCAAAATCCAAATGCTTATTTTGGAATTTTCATGAATTAAAGATAAAAAAAAAAAATGAAGAAATAAGCTCCAGTTATGTAGATTTGTAGAGTATGTAATTTACGGATGCAATTAAATCGATAAATGGACTGACCTCTAGACAGACAAAAGTGTTGCTTATTTCCGTTTTGGAAGCGGATTGTCTATACTTGCAAGTTGGGGCAGAGACTGTTGAGCCAAGAAAGCTCAAAGCCACCAAGAAGCATATTGTGGATGTCTGTGCATGACCAAGACTGGCTGTTCTTCGGAGCAAGCCTCGACGTGATACCACAATCGTCTTCTAACCCCAAATCCCAGAGAGTTTCGCTGCCAACATTCACATACGAATACGAAGACGACAAAGAAGAAGAAGTTGCAGACCCATTTGAAGTTCTGAAGCAAGGGGCTGTGTCCACAAACCCAGGGGAATCCAGAGGGCCTTCACACCTTACATATATCATATTTGTTTTCAATCCATTCGTTAGCCAAAATCCGTTTTCATCACGCGCTTCACTTGAGGAGGTATATGGTGTAGAACTCGGATGTCAGGCCTATTGAAGGTCGGTGGTTTGATATAGGATCGTGTGCCCTTCTGTATGCTTATGGGTCAAGCGTTCGGGAGAGGGTATGATCACGGTACACAAGCGGGCGTTTCGCCTAAGGGGTCTTGTGTGTGCCGTGTATTTGTATGTAGATAAGTCAAGGCTTAGAATGAATGTACACAGCGCCGTCTCCTTCCTCTGTATATATAGAGTATACTGGTTAGTTAGTCCCTTGGCGCCACGCCGTACGTGTCATGTGCGTGTCGGGATCGTGTGCGCATATCCATGATCGTGGGTGCATGTCCGGGATCGTGGGTGCGTGTCCAAGGTCATGGGTGGGTCCCACGGATGGTGGGTTGCCCCTGTACTAGCCGGTGAGATAATGGGCCTAGGCTAGGTCCGTAACAGTTGCCCCAAGCTCGGTTGCTCGGGTCTCGTGCGGCCGAGTTTAGATGTTCGCTTGAAGAACGAAAGTTCGAGTCTTTGTTGAAGTCGAGTCATTGTTGATCGCGAAGTAACATGATGTCCTTGCCCCCAGTAGGGTTGTCAGGGTCTCGGTCAGCGGGGTGAACATGTTCTTGGATCCTCTAGTTGTATCGGGCTGCCCCGTCTTACTTTGATAAGGTGTCTATCGAGTTTCAAGCAATCTCGGAACTACAAGTCTTACGGTTGAATTGCCCCCGGACATGTGGTCGGGTTATGCTTGTTTAAATTTTGTTGTTCTTCGACCATCGGGCTCGCTTCTTGCACGGTCGAAGACTCCAAATGCGGGTCCTTTCTCGGAGGTGATTAGCCTAACGAGCAAGCGGGATAATTGGCGTGACTCCTGCTCCTTGTGCCGGATCTTGGTGTCGATTCCTCTTCTACGTTATCATTTGCCTATGCCGGTGGCGTCCCTCGGCTTGTCGTGAAGCCGAATTGAGGGTCTTTGGCCTATACGGGCTTTGGCGTAATTAATGCACGACAGACGCGCATTAAATGAGAAGGTCACGTCATCCTTTCGACGGATGGAAAAGGCGCTTTTGCCCCGTCGATTGGGTTTCGAAAGGTTTATACCCGCCAAGTCTCCTTCCTTGTTATTTTATCAACGTTGCTTTGAAGAACTTCTCTCCCGGCGATTCTCGCTTTCCGAAGGATAACTTTGTGTCGTGAACCATCTTCGTTCCACAACTTCCCTCGATCATCTCCATATTCTAGGTAGGTATTCTTGTTTCCTTGCCTCTTTCTTTTGTTCTTGCTACGATCTGCCGTTTCCTGTGAGATTGCGTCAGTATTTAGTTGAAATTCAGGTAAATTCCCTTGTTGAGTGGGTTTTCGCGTAGTCTGTTTTCGGTTCCTTCATTTGTGCAAAACTCCCCTGTTTTTCGAGTGAGTCGTTTCCTTTTCGTTAATACCTTTAGTAGAGTGGCTCCCAATGTCAAAGGACATAAAGAATATGACCCCAGAAGAGCGGCGGAACTACGCCACACCGTCAAGGAAAAAGCCGTTGGTGGCTTTGGGGCGATGAATCTTCCGTCCAACGCGCAAGCCGTTGCTTTAACCGATCACCGTGGAGGCAAGGGAAGAACTTACGGTGGTGGGCCGACGAAAATCCGAGACGATGCATCGTCGGTTAGGGAAGTCCGAATGTTTCCTTCCGCTTCTTCCTAATCAGGGAGTTTAACCCGAGTTTCGATGTGTCCACTTCTCGGACCTTCCGAATAGCCGAGTCTAACAAAGTGGCCGGCTCGGGTCCAAGGGCCGAGGTTGATTCCTACATCGGGCCTTGCTACATTTGCTTGTATGAGTGCTCCCGACTTATTTCTTGTGGGGATTCCTCCACGGCCGACTTAATTTTGGGCTCGTGCCGACACAATTTGGTCCGGCTCCTCAAGCAATATCGCGAGAGTCTGTTGACTTGGATTTTAATCTTACCACAAGCTGTAGAGTCTCGCCTTCAATTATTGACATCGGGTATGCTAGGAAGATTCGATCTCTTATATTTTTATTTGTGTTAGGTATAATGGCGTCGTCTTCTTCTTCTCACGCGGTGAGTCGAATCTGGAAACGCCAACCGCGCTAGCCCCCACAAGACTTAATTGACCAATTCCCTTGGGTTACAGAGAGGTGTTATCCTATCGGTCGAAGGCGACCATGGAAGACTTGGAAGGTCTTCCGGTTCGAGATACTAACACCTACTCGCTTTGTCTCCACTGAAGAGGAAGAGCTGTGTGCTCGGTGAGGGAGGAGCCACAACTCCTTTTCTTTTTCTATGCGACTATATCACCGGGCTTGGGATTCGATTCCCCTTTTCCGAATTTCAAATGGCCACCCTTCGGTTTCTTAGTATAGCTCCCTCGCAATTACACCCCAATGGATGGGGTTACGATTGCCTTTGAGTGGTTTTGCATGAGCCTTGGACTGCCTTGCACCACTTCCATGTTCTTCTATTTCTTCAACCCCACACCTCTCGCTCGGGAAGGAACCGCCGGAGCTCAAGGCTGGACCTCCATTCGGGGAATAGCCAATCGGCGCTTGTTTACCCAGTCTCGAGACTCTTTCAAACGCTTCAAGGGCAACTTTTTCAAAGTCGTCGCTAAAGCGGTACAACTCCTTGGTTCCTCAAAGGGCCGGACTCTCAAAGGTCGGCGGGAGTTTAACTTGTATTGGTGTCAAGATCACCACAATGTGTCCCCTAGCGCCTATAAGGTGGAGCGGTCCAATCTGCTGAAGCTTGAAAGGAAGGCCATTGATGCCATAATAGACCACGTTCGAGCGAACGGTGCTTGTAGGGGCCGGCTCCTTAGTAGCCCAATATCGGGCCGAGGCACGGCGTCAAGATGAGATGGCGTCGGGGCCGAGTATGGCATTTTGTTATTTAACATCGGCGTTGTTCCGCGTCTTAGTATTGTATTGATCATCTTTGCTTTCCTAGTAGCTAACATGGTGTATGTGTTTCGTACGGGTCTTAAGATGAAAGAGCCTCAATACCTTTACGGGATCCCAGAGCTGCCGCCAAGGGGAGAAGAGGTCGGCCAAGGAGTTGGGCAAGTCGAAGGTCGGAGAGTCTTCGAGGCGGGCCGAGCCAAAGAGGCCTAAGGTCGGGAGTCGTCAAGCCCGAACCGAAGTCGGACTGTCTCTCTATCAGAGCCTCCCTGTCCCGAAATCGCCGCTTCCTAAGTCGGCCAGACGTCGAGCCCCTCTCCATGCACGATACCCGGTTCCCCTCGTCCTTCCACCGTCATTCCCGTTCACATTTGTGGAGTAAGGGTATTACCGAGGAACTCGGCGTTGCACTCCTGCCTCTGCCCGTTATCAAGAGCCGGTGGCCTTGCGGGAAGTAGACGTACGAGAGGTCCGGGCATTGGGAAATGCTTTCTTGAAAGGTCTTGGTTTGACCCAATCGTTTCTCACCTGCACCACAAATATGCGGAGGCTGCCACGGAGGCTGAAGCGTGCCGAACAGACCGCGATGAAGCTGCGAAACAATGGCAAGTCGCTTGAGCGAGTTCCGGGCTCGTGAGGTCAGTGGAGAAAGTGGAGTTTCGACTAAAAGAGGCCAGGGGCTCTTGGCGGACTCCAATGTAATAATTGAAGGCTTTAAGGCGGCTCAAGCTAGAAGCGAAGAGCGGTTAAAAGCCATGGCAGTGAGAGGACGGGTTCGAGCCGAAGTGGACGGGATAAAAGCCGAGGGGAGCGTCCTCAACACATCTGTCGCGGAGATAACCCGGCTGCGGGAGTTGCTCTTGGGTTCGGTGGTGGAGCGTTTGAGAATTCACTTGCCCGGATCCGGGCTTTGAACCGGGGATCGAGCTCAACACTACGGGGCATCATTTCGGTCCTATGTGGCGAGGGCGGATTGTCCCCTATGTGGAACCTCTGCTGGTTAGAGACCGGATAGATGGCGATGCGGCCGTCTTGGAGGCTGAGCGGGGTGAGGAAGTCTCGGCCGCCCCCAAGCACACGGATTGATTTCCCTTTTTCTTTCTCTTTTTAACTTGTATAATCTATCAGGTTGTTTTACCGGCAATGACTTTATTTGAGCAGTTGGCCAATATGGCCACTTTTGGCTACGATTAACAATAGATGGTAACTTAGCAACCATAATGCATCGTATAAGAATATAACTTTACCGATTATCGCGGTCGACTGGCCAAGGTCATATGAAGGTAAGCAGAATCTGCGAACGCGCTTTTTGGTCATAAGACCATAATGTTTTAAAGTGCTAGTGTTTGCCTTTGTCTTATAAAATTCTGGTATAATGTAAGGGTCATCCAAAGGTAAATGAAAATTGCCACTGCCGGGTTCGGTTTTGTCCGATAGCGTCAGAGCATTTTGACTGATCGGGGTCGGCATGACATTTTCTATTGATACCCGGAGTAAATTAGCGTGTACAGGCTGCGATAGCTATCGGACGTGTTTTCTTGGTGAAAAGCTAATAACAATTGAATCTTGAAAAAGACAATGTTTGGAATTCAATAGATACCCTCGAACGAGAGTTTCATTCATATTTGGCACAACAATTGTTGCGAAGGGAAAAGCCAGTAGGCCAACGTTGAAGAAAGAACATAATGGAAAACGATGCTTTAAGAAAAACAACGAGATAAGCCTAAGCTGAAATATGCCTTTAATTTGTCCGCATTCCATGTTCGCTTGATAGGGGTTCCATCCAAATTTTCGAATGTAAGCTCCTCTCTCAAGAGTTTCCCGACGCGATAAGGTCCGTCCCAATTAGCTGCAAGCTTGCCGTCTTTGGAGTTCTTGTTCCCGATGTCGGCCCTTCTAAGTACCAAGCAACCGGGTGGAATCTTCTTGGTCTAACCTTCTTGTTATAACGAGCCGCGATCAGTTGCTTCATTGCAATATCCAGACAATGGGAGGTGACCGGGCCTCATCGGCGGATCCAACTCTCGCTAACGCCTCACTATTGGCAATTTCACCTTGTGATAAAATGCTCTTCTGCGCCAAGACATCATCCCTATTTCCACGGGAATCATAGATTCACAACCGTAGGCGAGTCTATAAGGAGTTTCTTGGGTGGATGTACGGCGGTTGTTCGATTTCCCCAAAGGACAAAAGGTAGTTGATCGGCCCAAGAGGAGTCAGCCTCCAACATACGTTTCTTCAAACCATCAAGGATGACCTTATTGGCGGCCTCAGCTTGCCGTTGGACTGCGGGTGTTCCACGGAAGCAAAGTGATCTTGTATTCCGTATTCGTAAATCAAGTCACGAAATCCGACTCCGGTGAGCGAGTTCCGTTGTGCATTACTATCTCATTTGGTGCTCGAGCGCGTAATTATATTAACTTCAACAAACCGCTGCACGCGAGCCGAGGAGATCGTTGTGAGAGGTTCGGCCTCAATCCACTTGGTGAAATAGTCTCGCCACGATTAGCCGGCGCGATTGCCGGTCTTGTCTTGAATGGCCCCAGAATGTCCATACCCCATTTGTAAAATGGCCGGGGGCCGTGATGGAATGAAGCTCGGTGGGGCGCCCAAATAACTCGGCATGTTTCGACAACTATCACATTGTCTTACAAGGGTCTTTGAATCTGCCTCCAACGTCGGCCGGTAATGCTTTGCTCGAAGGGTTTTCGGGCGCGCCTTAGCCCCATATGTTGACCATTGGCCCCTCCATGAATCTCGGCCGGGACATACCCGCTTCATTTGGGTTCAAACATCTCGGCATGGGAGAATGTAATCCTTTTCGGTAAAGTTGATCCTCCACCATTGTGTACTTGGCGCGTCACGAATCAACATTTTTGCTTCCATTGCATCGTGCAGGATGAGTCCACGTTCAAGGTAGTCTTCTATCGGCTTTTTCGGTCGGATTCGGCCGAAATAGCCATCATGCATACCGGATCTTCGAGATTTTCTTTGGACAACCGTGCGATGACAACCGGCTGCTTAGTGCTTGCCAATTTTGATAAAATGTCGGCTCTTGCGTTTTCTCCTCGGGAATGTGAGTAACGGTTGCTTCATCGAAACGACATCAAGTCCTTTGCCTTTAGGAGATACTTGGCCATTAGCGGGCCTTTAGCACGATACGTACCCTCGATCGAGCCGCCACAAGGTGGGAGTCGGTGAAAACCTTAACTCTTGTGGCCTCATTTTCCTTGGCTTGAAGAAGCCGGCTATCAAGGCCTCGTATTACGCTTGATTGTTCGAAGTTGGGAAGTTGAGATGCAACGAATGCTCAATTGTAACCCCCTCGGACTCTCAATAATGACTCGGCTCCACTTCCTTTCGTGTTCGACGATCCGTCGACATACACCTTCCATTCGCTGCCGGTGTCTCGTCGGACTTAGAAGCGGGGTGAGCTCTCGATGAAGTCGGCCAACGCACGTGACTTGATTGCATGGCGAGCTTCGTAGGTGATGTCGAACTCGGAGAGTTCTATCGCCCAATTAGTCATCCTCCCGCTAGGTCCGGCTTATGTAAGACTTGTCGAATTGGTGGCTTGTTCTAACAACGATATGGTGACCACGGAAATAAGGTCTTAGCAGACGGGCCGCAATAAGCGGAGCGAATGCCACTTTTCTAGCTTACGGTATCGGATCTCGGCATTCTGCGGGGTTACGCGACAAAATACACGGGAATTTGTCAGTGTTCCGCCTCTCTTACTAAGGCGCGCGGCTTGCTTCCTCGCCGATCGACAAGTAAAGGAAAAGACTCTCGCCGGGTGAGGTTTTGAGAGGGCTGGAGGATTGGCCGGACATTGCTTTATGTCTTCAAATGCGTCATCGCACTTTGAATTCCATTCCACCGATGCCTCCTTCTTTAAGAGCACGAACATGGGTAAAGCCTTCTCCGTGATTTTGGCAAAAACCTAGTTAGGGCGGCCAATCTTAGGTTAAGCTGTTGGACTTCTTTTTATTACTCGGAGCCTTCATCTCCATCACGCCCTACATTTGTCGGGTTGGCCTCAATGCCCGGTTAGTCGGCATGAAACCCGGGAACTTCCCGGCGAGACGCCAAAAGCACATTTGGCGGGTTCGGTCGGATTCGGTAGGTTACGAGTTTGGCGAATGTCGCTCCGGGTCTTGTATATGGCGTTGCTGATCCAAGGTTTTGACGATCATGTCATCTATATACACTTCCACATTGCGGCCAATCAGTGCAAAGACCTTATTCATCATCCTTTGATATGTAGCTCCCGCATTCTTCAATCCGAAAGGCATGACATTATAGCAATAGTTAGCTCTTTCGGTAATGAAGGCTGTTTTCACGATCCTCTGGGTACATCGCTATCGATTATATCCAGTACGCGTCCATAAAGGATAGGAGCTGGAATCTGAGGCGTTGTCGACCGGTTGGTCGATGTTTGGCATTGGGTAGGAGTCCTTCGGGCATACCTTGTTCAAGTTCTTGTAATCGGTACACACTCTCCACTTCCCATTTGGCTTTTTACCATCACCACATTTGATAACCGGGTTGTATCTTGTATTTCCCGAATAAATCCGCTTGAGTAATTCTTGGATGTGAATTTCAGCGCTTTCCTTTTACGGTCCGTGGTTCCTCTTTCTGCGACAGGATTGAGCCGGATAGACTTCTAGCTTGTGACAACAAAATTTTGGGTCTATTCAGTACACGAGATGAATCCCGAGGCGAAGACATCCTGTTTTCCTTCGGGAATTCCTCCAACCGACTTCTAAGTTCGGAAGATAGGTGTTTGCCAATCTTGGTGGTGCGGAGAGGGTCTCCGTCACCGGATCTTCCGGGTCTCTGCCGGTTACAGGCGAGCCTCATCGTCTCGGATGTCTAATTCCACGGTATTAACTTCTTCGTCGGAGAATCCCGGTCAGAATGGTCCGAGATAGGCGATTCTTTGGGGCTGCGATGAAGATCCGCCCTCCCAATTCTCACGGTTTCAAAATAGCCTTTGTCGAGATTCTCTTTGATCCCCGATTCACCGTGACCACGGTTCCTTGGTTGCCTATCACCTTGAGCTTTTGATGCTTTGTAGACACCGGCATGTCCCACTTGTGGATGGTTGGCCTTCCCAATATTATGTTATAAGGTGAAACGAACTCGGCCACTATGAACCGCACTCTTTCGGACTTAAAGGCGTCTTTGACTCCAAGGTCTGAGGTCGATAAACCCCTTCGGACGAGATTGTTCTCCATTAAACCCGATGAGGGTTGTCTTGCAAGGCTTTAAGTCGTCCGGTCCAGGCTCATTCTTTTGAACGCTTCCCGGCTTAGTATGTCGGCCGAGCTACGGCATCCACAAATATCCGCTTGACTCGGCGGTTGGCGGCTGTTAGGTTATCACTAGCCCATCTTGATGGCGGGGACAACGTCCTTGAGGTCGTCTCTTGTGAAAAACAAAGGCGGTCGTGCTACCTCGGTGTGATGTTCCTTGAATTTAGGTCGGTCCACGACGGACGGGACTTCTCGAAGGTATTTCCTTCGGCGGCTTATAGTATCACCGCCACCGCCCATTGCTCCGTGATTACATTACGGTCGAATTCCGCTTACGGAAATTCGTCATCGGCTTCGAGGAGCCTTTCGTTTATCTTCACCTTTTGAACTTTCGAGGAGGGTCCTCTGCGGTTCTTGGTCTTTCGTTTCCCACCTTTTCCTTGATGCTCTATGACGTCTTGTTGAAGTTTGCCTTCCCGAACAAATCGTTCGATTGCATCCGGAGCTCGTAACATTCGTCGGTTGTATGACCTCGACCATCATGGAGCGAGCAATATTTAGGCTGGTCTATCCGGATCTTCGGTAGGATAGACGAGGCCGATCGACCTTCTTCATCTCGGTCGTTGCTACCTCCTTCCAAACTTGAGATCGAGGCACCGTCGGGGCGAATATTTCTCGTACTTGCTCCGTGATCAAATTTGCCACCTCGGCTCTTGCTTTCATTCCCCCTTCTCAGGGAATCCCTATTCTGTTGTCGAGAGAAGTCTCGACCCACAGGAGGAGGTTCTATCTTGGTCCCGCCTCGAATTGGGATTGTTTGCCATTCGCATCGCTCGACGTCCAAGTACTTCTTTGAACGAGATATGAAGTCGTTGAGATTCTTTGCCGCTCCTTTAAAAAGGATTACGCCGGGCGGGACTCCTTATCGAGGCCGTCCACCAATAAGTGAACGTGTACGTCTTCGTTAAGTCCGCGCACTGCGGTGCCGCATGATTGAAGCGGTCCGGGTAACTTTGGAGCAGCTCTCCCGGCATTGTCGATTTTGGAGAGAGAATCTTGGGATTTTGGTTGCCGTTTGCTAGTCGCGAAGTGCAACTCAAAGGCCTCGGCAGTCTTCAAAGTTGTGGATCGACCCAAAGGGAAGAGTGTGAAGCCATTTCAACGCAGGCCCCTTTAACGTCGCGGCGAAGATCAGGGGCACAATTGGTTCCTTGAGACCTCTAGCAGACATGTGAACGTCAAAGTCTTCTAAATGAGTCGTCGGGTCTTGTGTGCCATCATACTTTGTCAACTCGCCCAAATTCGGCTTCTCGGGGAATCGGGCGTTACGGATCTCCTTGGAGAAAAAGCTATTGTGCATTTGGTGACATATCTCCGTCATTGGAAACCACTTGGGGAACCGTCCTGTCACCTCGATGGTTCCTCGCACGAGGTCGACCCTCTTCATCCGGTTACGGTTCCTCCTATTGGCCCTCCTGCTGTCGACGGTTTCCGCCTTCCGCTGTCGGTGCGATGGCGAGCTCTCGTCATCGTCGTCCTCTCTCCAAGTTTTATCTTCCCGAGTCCTCGTTGGAAAGGGTGTGGGTCCGCCTTTTCTCCCGCTCTTCCGCTCGGCGATAGTGAAGGGTATGGCGCTTGTCTATGTTGTCCACCGTCTCATTATCGCAAGCATCCGGCTTGAAGAGATCGAAAGTCGGCTCGGCATGTGGGATGTCCGGCCTCCTCGAGTGGAATTCGTGGTCCACGGTCTTGGTTTCGTGGAGCCGAGGACTCCGTGTCGGACGGGTTGTCCTTTTGATGTCGTTCATTGTTGGGAATCAATGGTTCTTACGGTGAGAAAGCCGATCTTCTCCTTCTGATGGTCTCCATCGTGCTTGGTTGTCATTTGCTCATTACGGGGTGGTTGACGCGGTGGTTGACGGTTGTCCCCGCTTGATCCGCCTCCGATTGTCTTTGGCACGAAGCACGAGTGCTTATCCTCATGGTCACGGGAATAGAAGTTTATTGATCCCACGGTCGGCGCCCTTTGTTGCAGTGTAGAACTCGGATGTCAGGCCTATTGAAGGTCGGTGGTTTGATATAGGATCGTGTGCCCTTCTGTATGCTTATGGGTCAAGCGTTCGGGAGAGGGTATGATCACGGTACACAAGCGGGCGTTTCGCCTAAGGGGTCTTGTGTGTGCCGTGTATTTGTATGTAGATAAGTCAAGGCTTAGAATGAATGTACACAGCGCCGTCTCCTTCCTCTGTATATATAGAGTATACAGGTTAGTTAGTCCCTTGGGCGCCACGCCGTACGTGTCATGTGCGTGTCAGGGATCGTGTGCGCATATCCATGATCGTGGGTGCATGTCCGGGATCGTGGGTGCGTGTCCAAGGTCATGGTGGGTCCCACGGATGGTGGGTTGCCCCTGTACTAGCCGGTGAGATAATGGGCCTAGGCTAGGTGTTCCTCTAAGTATTCGAATTAAATTCCTAATTGACTGTTATTCCCATAAGCTGACGATCAATTCTCTAATATTTAACTAAGTCCCAATGTCTTGATGCTACCTTAGTCGTTATCTTTAAAAATAACCTAATGTCTCAAGTGTTATTTAGAAAGATTATGTAAACCGGAATTATAAGATCACATAAATTTGTAAGCCTATGTCTAGGTCATGCAATTTTATGATGAATTAAGGTTACGGTTAAGTGCACCAACATCTCTATTGTCATGCACTAACCTATGGGCAATCTAAAAGGTGATCGAGTCTTTTGAGAAGGCTTTAAGTAAATATAACTCATTCAATATGGTAAATAACATTCAATAGAGAATTTCAAATAAATACTCAAATTAACATAGGGTTCATCCTCGCCCTAACTACTAAAAGGAAATTAGCCAAGCATGGCTAGATTAACAAAATAAAAGAAGAGATGAACAACAGACTCTCCGTCTTGTTTTTCTGAATTGATCTTTAATTGCCGTCGTCCGTGCGTTCCGTCTATTCGTCAATTCTCCCTCAATATATATTGCTTCGTTTTTTGTTCCGTCCTTTTTCGTTCTCAATTCCCCTCTGTGCGTTGATTTCTTCCTTTAATATATATTGATGTGCTTTTTCGTCCTCTTGTGTCTGCTTCTTCATTTCTGTATTATAATATAATATGCATGATATTATATTACATTATATCTTATCTTTATAATTAGTAGCGTTCTCTTGATCACATAATATCTCCGCACAATAAAATAGGATATCAATAGATTTTCTGTTATAATATTCTTTTATCCTATATTTGATTAAAAGATAGATAAGTAATAAAGATAATTAAATAGGTACAGAATATTAATAAATTCAATCCAATATATCCCAAAATCTATCCTTATTTAATTATAAAATATATACTTATCAAACTCCCCCACACTTAAATATTTGCTTGTCCTCAAGCAAAAGAAAGAGAATTAATTATTTGAAAGGAACATTGCATATGGAATTCCTAAACAGAGAGCAATAAACCACCACGCTTAGATCATATCATCAAATCTTATTTAAGTTAATGTCTTATAAGAATAGGTCACTAAGTCAATAGCCTTAAACAATTATAATAATCTCTTAACATCCCATAATCAAAGGATCAGTGAATAATAAGAGCAACAATAAGATTAGTAGAAGAATATTACGCTACTTAATTTTTCCAGAAAAATTCAAATGCCCCCACTAAACCAAGCTTTTAATAAGGATCCTCATGTAGGAGATGACTCATTCTTTTTTTTTTTTTTTCTCGTTCTTTTTTTTTTTTTTTTTTTTTTTTTTGAGCCGTTGTAGGTCCCCTTTTGACGCGACCCTGCACATGGGTGATGTAGCACCGGTTACTTAGTTACTCCAACCGACACCTCAAGAGGCTTTTAGCCCAACTCATAACTCTCTTGGACTTTACCATTTGACGCGACCGTACACATGGGTGATGTAGTGCCGGTTACTAAGTCAAGTCTAGAGATGCAGTGGAGTTGCTATACTTTTTTTTTTTTTTGAGTCATTTCCGAACCAAAGGTTTACTTAGCTAGCAAGGTCA
Organism: Acacia pycnantha; assembly: GCA_025563575.1. Taxonomy (NCBI): domain Eukaryota; kingdom Viridiplantae; phylum Streptophyta; class Magnoliopsida; order Fabales; family Fabaceae; genus Acacia; species Acacia pycnantha. The sequence goes on from JAMWYP010000355.1 coordinate 570,810, forward strand.
TCATCTAATTTTCTAAAGAAATCATGTAGCAAAATATTCCTAAACTAATAATCTGTTGATCCTATTACAAACTATTCCCTATTCTCATAGTCTATCTCAAGACTGCTACAAAAATTCAAGGCTTAGAGACTTAATTGAAACATTCTTTTCTATTTTAATTTTTGACTTGATAATATTCACTAAGATGGGGAAAACTCAAAGTTAAGGTCAATTTAAAAAAAATATTTTCAATGTTTTCAATTGCATTAGGACAAGCATAACCAAGGAAATCATATCCCTCCCCCACACTTAAATCAAGCATTGCCCTCAATGTTGCAAAAATATAAAGAGGGAAAGAAACTAGTACTCCCCTGGTTTAGGTCTCTAACTCCGATGTGGAGTTCTTCATCTGATACCATCCATGATGTTTCAAATTTTTAGAGAGGAGCGAGTGCACACGCAAGACTTGGCAACAACAAGAGGAGTGATCATCTTTAAACCTAGAAAAAAATGAAAGAAAGAAAAAAAAAACAAAATAATAATAATAATAATAATTGCAAGAAAAACTTATTGGGTTGCCTCCCAATCAGCGCTTGTTTACCGTCTCGAGCCTGACGGATGTCACCTTAATTCTCAACTTCCAATGCCACAGAGGTTCTTCCTCTATCAATGTCTCCACCATGGTAAGGCTTTAATCTCTGCCCATTCACCTTAAAAGCTTCATCTGAACCTATTGGTGCAATGGCTATTGCACCAAAAGGTGTGACTTCTTTGACTACAAACGGTCCTGACCACCTAGACTTCAATTTCCCCTGGACAAAGTTTTAAACGAGAGTTATTAAGTAATACCGTTGTCCCGGATGAAACTCTTTGGAAGAATCCTCTGTCATGCCATCTCTTGGTTTTTTCTTGAATGGCAAATGAAAGTGGTCCTTGCGAGTGGCATCATCCACACACATTCTCCAGCCTGCATCTAACAGTTTCACCACTTCCTTTCTCACCACTTCCTTCATAGTCGGGTTAAGTCTCCTCTGGGGCTGCCTTACTGGTTTCACATGGTCCTCCATAAGAATTTTATGGGTGCAAAATGAAGGACTAATCCCCTTTAAATCGATATAGACCACCCTATGGCAGTCTTGTGGGTAGTCAAAACTTTCAAGAACTTCTCTTCGTCGGTAGGGGACAACTCGGCGCTAACAATAACGGGATAAGTGTCATCCTTCCCTAGAAAAACATACTTGATTAGAAGGGAGCTCCTTTAGTTCCACCTTAGGAGTAACAGGTGGCGCATCATAATCTTTCTTCTTCGACTCCTCAACTCTGTAAATCAGAATTCTCCTTTGCAGAAACCTCTTCTTCCACTTGTAATAATTGAGCAAGATCATCCTCCATAGGCTCATCTGGACCTTCTTGAAAAACTTCTTGAATGGCCTCATCAACCACGTCAATTTTGAAGCAGTCACTATTATCAGCTGGGTATTTCATGGATTGAAATACATTGTAAGTGACTTTCTCATCGTTCATTTGAAACTCCATTTTTCCTGCAGCTACATCAATTACCGCTCTAGCAGTAGCCAAGAAGGGTCTTCCCAAAAGTAAAGGAATGTCAGCATCTTCCTCCATGTTAAGAACCACAAAATCCACCTAGGAAAGATGAATTTGTCCACTTTCACAAGCACATCCTCAATGACACCTTCGGCTTCTTAATGGACCTATCCGCCAACCGTAATGACATCATAGTGGGCTTCATCTCTTTAATTCCGAGAGCTTTTGAAACAGATAAGGGCATTAAATTAATACTAGCTCCCGGATCACAAAGTGCTCGCCCATATTGACATTCCCTATTGCACAAGGAATGCTAAAGCTGCCCGGATCTTTAAGCTTTGGTGGCAACTTAGTTTGAATGATGGCATTACACCGCCGAGTCAATGCTCACTGTTTCGCCTCTTGCAACTTATGCTTCTTGGAAAGCAAATCTTTCATGAACTTTGCATAATTAGGCATATTTTCAAGAGCTTCGCAAAAAGAATGTTAATCTGCAATTTCTTAAAAATATCCGAGAACACGGCATATGTTGTTTCGAATCTGCTGCTTAAACCTTTGGGGATAAGGAGGTTTCGCATAAGAAGGAGTGGGAGACTTCTTTGTAGCTATCTCCTTTGGAACTCGCCGCACATTACATTTCTCAACCTCTTCCTCCCTTTCTCAAACTTGTCCTTCATCTAACAGATTTCTCAACCAGGTGAACCACTATACCACTCCTTGTAGTTATGGCCTTACAATGCTCCTTTGGATTGACTACGTATCACTAGGGAAGGACCCTTGGCTTCTCTATGCTATTTGCTTTGATAACTGACCAATCTGATTCTCCAAATTCCGGATCGAAGCCTCGTGATTTTTGAGAGAAGACTTTGTTTCATTCCGGAAAGCTTCTGACCCCTTGATGTATTCAGTAGTGGTAAGAGTCAACTGTGTCAAAGCCTTTTCCAGATCAGTAGTGGTGGTTTGGTGGGCTATTTGGGTGCCGCTGGGGTTTATAGGAAAATTTTGGGTGAGATTTCCGGCCAGATTGTATGTGTTGCTATACGGATTAAACCTGATTCCTAGGAGGATCACCCATGTAATTAACCTCAGCTGTTTCTCCAGTAATGAATGCTGCACATTCTCCATTAGCGTGTTCCCCTTGGCAAAAATCACAAAGCAAAGGAGGTTGAGAAGTGATAGATGATACTTGAGAAGAGGCAAGCTGTTTAGTGATGGACGCTAATTGCTGTTGGATCACCTTGTTTTGTTGGGCAATGTTCTCATTGTGGGCCAATATTGTATTGTAAGAGTCTAGCGTCTAGCTGAAGAACTCCCCTCTTTGGTTGTGGAATAACAGTTTCATTCTCAAAGGACCCCATATCTTCAAACAACTCCAATGATTCTTCGGGAGTTTTATTTTTTAGTGTACCACCTGCTGCAGCATTAATCATCATCCTAGAGGACGGAAGCATCCCATTGAAGAATATTCTCACCTGATCATAATCTTGCAGCTCATGTTGTGGGTACTTCCTAAGCAACTCCTTGAATCTTGCCCACGCTTCACAATATGATTCCCCATTGCCTTGAGTAAAGCAATTGATGTCTGAGAGCAGCTTTGTATACTTAGAAGAAGGAAAAAATTTCTCAATGAACTTTGTGGTAATAATGTCCCAAGTGGAGAGACTTCCATTAGGACAAGAACGAAGCCAAGCTCCCGCTTCCCCGTCAAAGAGAAAGGAAACAGTCTCACACGAATAGCTTCTCCAGAAACCCCATTCATTTTGATGGTATCACAAATTTGCAGAAAAGTCTCGATATGCTGATTAGGATTCTCTAAATCACTCCCACTAAAAGAGCGTTGTTGAACCAAGCCTATGAGGGATGGCTTGATTTCAAAATTATTTGCGTTCACAGCTGGATTGACAATGCTAGTTGCTACCCTGGCAGGATTAAGCGTCATATAATCGCCCATGGTCTTTCTTAGAGGAAGAAGGCGAAGAGGATCTTCACCATTTTCTGCCATGATAACCGGTTCAGTCCCAGTACTAGAGTTACTGGCCTTTCCTTTACTCTGTTTAGCAAGTTTCCGGTTTCTCCTTGCTGTCTTTTCAATTTCAGGATCAAACTGCAGCGAATTCCTGTCTATGGTACCTCGCATAAACAGAGTTAAATAACAAAAGAAAAAAAAAATCTGATCTATAGTTTAAATAACTACTTAGTGTTGAAATATTTCTATTCCCCGGCAACGGCGCCAAAAACTTGTTGCGACTTCGGCAAGTGCACCGATCGTTACAAGTAATAAAGTGTGTGAGAAAGAGATCGTCCCACGAGGAATAGTATTACAGCCACTAATTAGTTATTTCAGCTTTAGTTGGATGAAATAGAGTAATAGGGGTGAATTGTAACTAAAAAGGTTTTAAATAATTAAATAAAAATTAAGAATCGAGAATTTCAAGAATTTCAAGAACGTTTTAGAAAAGATGATTAATAGAGAAAACGCATTAGGGCATAGAATTCCCTATGTTCCTCTAAGTATTCGAATTAAATTCCTAATTGACTGTTATTCCCATAATCGACGATCAATTCTCTAATATTTAACTAAGTCTCAATGTCTTGATGCTACCTTAGTCGTTATCTTTAAAAATAACCTAATGTCTCGAGATTATTTAGAAAGATTATGTAAACCGGAATTATAAGATCACATAAATTTGTAAGCCTATGTCTAGGTCATGCAATTTTATGATGAATTAAAGGTTCGGTTAAGTGCACCAACATCTCTATTGTCATGCACTAACCTATGGGCAATCTAAAAGGTGATCAGTCTTTTGAGAAGGCTTTAAGTAAATATAACTCATTCAATATGGTAAATAACATTCAATAGAGAATTTCAAATAAATACTCAAATTAATATAGGGTTCATCCTCGCCCTAACTACTAAAAGGAAACTAGCCAAGCATGGCTAGATTAACAAAATTAAGAAAAGAGATAATCAAACTCGTGGATGCGTCTCCGTTTTCTCCTTCTTTCCGTTCTTCAATTCTTCTCGTCCCACTTCGTTCTCGTGCGCGGCGTTCAAATTGCTTTCGCTGTGCGTCCCTTTCGTTTCCCTTGCGTCTATCCCGTGCGTCTCTCCTGTGCGTCTATCCTTGTCTCTTTTATATATAAAAGGTTCTTTTTGCGTTTTTGTCTGTTTGCTTTGTACGTGACCTGCTTCTTCATTTAATATATTATAATATAATATATATTATATTATATTACATTATATCTTATCTTTTTAATTTGTTTGCTGCTTTTCTCAGATCACATAATATCTCCTGCACAATAAAATAGGATATCAATAGATTTTCTGTTATAATATTCTTTTATCCTATATTTAATTAAAAGATAGATAAGTACATAAAGATAATTAAATAAGTACAAAATATTAATAAATTTAATCCAATCAATCCCAAAATTTATCCTTATTTAATTATAAAATATATACTTATCAAATCTCAACTCCGGAGAGAAATATAAAACTCCTTTCAACCATTTATTTCGTATAACCGGCAAGTTGCCTAGAAATTTTTCTTTTGACACAGACAGCGAGGCATAGCACTACCGTAGCAAATAAACCAAGGTGTCTGTATTCACACCATAAGTTTCTTATCATCGAGAGGTTTCCCAGAAATTATTCTCAATCTGACACTTGACAGCTTGACACGACAGCCATTAATTCACAAAGGTCAGAGTTTATTGACTAAGCAGGTCCATATCACGTAAGGAAAACGTGGGGAAGCTACGCTTGTTTGGAAAAATCTCTTGGTTTCGCCGTTGAGATGAGATTATAAATTTGCATTGTCATCTCATCTTGCTACTTGGGGGAAGCCAGGACATGGAAACTTCACCTGTAAACTCCTTCTCTGTATGCTTGTTTCTAATTCTTTGGTTTTCAGAGTCTGTAGGAAGCTGGAATAGCTGTCTCGAACCCGAAACAACCTGTGGAAACCTGACTGTCCGATTTCCTTTCCGAATAATAGGACACCAACCAGAACAATGTGGCTATCCTGGTTTTGATTTACAATGTTCTTCTGCCAATCATTCTGTTCTTGAGCTTCCTGGATCACTGAAGCTCAATGTAAAACTTATTGATTACAAATCTCAAACCATTCACTTGTATGATCCTTCTGGCTGCCTTTTTAGGCATGTCCATAACCTCACCCTTCCTTCCCCTTTTCAATTTATATCCCCGTATCTCGATGACTTCACCTTTTTCAATTGCTCATCACCAAGAGATGGAGGATTATATTCAACGTGTCTGAGCAGCTCTAGCTATCAAGTATATGCCTTTTCTTCTAGCAATAATATCGGAGAATTTCCCTTGTTATTTTGCAGCAAAATATTCAACATTTCATCCGTCCCATATGAGATTATTCGAGATCATGATGACACTCTTGATTTGATGTGGTCTCATCCAATATGTGAACATTGTGAATCAAAAGGAACAAGATGTGGATTCAAGAATAGAAATACTAGTTATGATACTGCATGTTTCAAGGTTCGCCACAAAGGTACGTAATATTGATCTCTTGATTGCATCAAAACCTGGTTTTTTTCAAGATGCATATCATTTAGATAAACCGAGACCCTTAATATTACATGCATATCCATGAATATGATAATCACCTCTAATGAGCACAGGAAATCACATACGTATATATTTCTTGTCTCGTCAAAAGCATCAAAATTCTTCACATGGTAAGTCATAGCTGGTTTAAATTCTCATATAAACATGCTAAGTTGATCAATCATGTTAATTTCGTTTGCAGGCTCAACAAACAAATTTGTAATTACAGGTTAGCCTTCTAGTTGAAATTGGTATTTTCTCCTAAAGGCCAATTATATTGTAGATTTTGAAACTAACTTCGAGCTCTCACATATGCAGGATCAATACTACTTCTAGTGGTGATGCTGGTTGTAATTCATTATGTTCGCAACACTTACAAATCTAGAAAAGAAAGCCAAGCAATAATTGAAAAGTTCCTGAAAGATTATAGAGCTCTCAAGCCCACCAGATATTCTTATGCTGAAATCAAGAGGATTACCAATCAATTTGAGGTCAAGTTGGGAGAAGGATCGTTTGGTACTGTGTTCAAAGGAGACATTTCATCTGAGTTTAAAGTTGCAGTGAAGATGCTCACTAATTCTGAAGGAAATGGCAATGAGTTCATCACTGAAGTTGGAACAATGGGCAAAATCCATCACGTCAACATTATTCGCTTAATGGGCTTCTGTGCTGATGGCTTTAGAAGAGCGCTGGTTTATGAATACTTTCCAAATGGTTCATTACAAAATTTTATAAATTCACCAGATAATAGGCAAAACTTCATTGGTTGGAAAAAGCTCCATGAAATTGCTCTAGGCGTTGCCAAAGGAATTGAGTACCTTCATCAAGGTTGTGAGCAACGAATACTTCATTTCGACATCAAACCTCACAATATTTTATTGGATAATGACTTCACTCCAAAAATATGTGATTTTGGTTTGGCGAAATTGTGTTCCAAAGATCAAAGCATGGTTTCAATGACTAACGCTAGAGGAACTTTGGGTTACATAGCTCCAGAGGTATTCTCTCGAAATTTTGGAAATGTGTCTCACAAAGCAGATGTTTATAGCTTCGGGATGTTGGTACTTGAATTAACAGGGGGAAGAAGAATTACACATGACACAAAAGAAAATGCTCCCCACATTCACTATCCTGAATGGATCTATAATATTTTAGAAGAAAGGGAGGAAGTTAGGATTCATATTGAGGAAGAAGCCGATGCTAAAATTGTGAAAAAGTTGGGAACAGTGGGACTATGGTGCATTCAGTGGCATCCCGTTGATCGTCCATCAATGCAAGCAGTGGTTAAAATGTTAGAAGGAGAAGGAGACAAATTACCAATACCTCCAAATCCTTTTAATTCTGAAGGCACCTCAACAAGAAAAAGGGCCAGTGCGCCTACAAGAAGCCTGATGCAAGGTTTAGAAATAATCCAAGAAGTAGAGTAACAATCAATAATGGTCAAATACCAACTTGATTTTAGTATATTTAGAAGTTAACCATTTGTTGTGTGTTGTTCTATCATTGTTTTTGTATGTTGTATGAGCCTCGTGTCTTGGGCATAGCAGAATACAATATGTAAAGTATATATCTAAGCCTTCTTTTTATCATATGATGTGTTCAAACCATGTAAAATAACATTGGAAGGGTTCATCTTTACCTATTTTCTAAATATTTGTTCCCTTCCTATGTCAAGTGTAAAATAAGTATGTTATTAGTTTGTTAGAACTATATTCTGTTATGTATTAAGTTTGTTACAGGTATATGATGCATATAAACTCTTGTTTATCAATAATGAAAATGCACATTCATTTTTCTCTCAAAATATTCCGTTAAATGGTATTAGAGGCGCATAATTTTCTCTCTCTCCCAAACTTCCGTTTCCTTTCTTATCCCTCAAAACCCTATTCACTTTTCTTCTCTGCCCCTCCTTCTTCTTTTCCTTTTCCTCTTGACTTCTATGGCTTTCGATTTGACCTCCAATCAAGCTAACCCTTACTACATTCGCCCCAATGAAAACTCAACCCTCGTCCTCGTCACTCCGCCACTTGATGGCTTGAACTACCACAGTTGGGCCCAAGCCACGAAGATGACATTACTCTCGAAGAGCTAACTCAAGTTTGTACTTGGTTTGATTCTTCTACGGCCGACGACTAATCCATTATTTCCGGCGTGGGAGCGTTGCAATGATCTTACAATTTGGGGGTATCATTCGAGGAATGTTCAATTATACTTTATTGGCATTTTTTTTCATATATAAATACCAATTAAAGCTTTCATGTATCTAGGTTTACTGTAAGAAGTTTCTACCGCTTGTGAAGTACAAAGAAATCACTTGAATCAACGTAAAAATCAGGTTTCAAGCAAATTCAGCTCCTTCTAATTTAAATGTTTTTAAATTCAGGCAACAATCGATCTTCTTAGACTTCACTAACATTAATTTTAGATCACATGTAGGGAAAGAAGTACCAATAATGATGATACAATTCCTGTTGGCATTCCATATATGTATGAATATATATACTTGCTTGTTTTTAGTACTTGAAGTATATGTTTAGTGATAATTAACAACACAAACAAGAAAAGTTGAGTTTCAGACTTAGATTACCTGCATATGTATACAAAAGAGCTTAAGAAATTAAATTGATACACAATACATAATTTGCTTAAATCTTTATCTTGAACTTGTAACTCAGAGTTACACTAGGTATAATTTCTGTCGTTCTAATAAATATAAGAGTCAGTGAAAGGATTTGTTTTAGTTTTAAATGAAAGACCCTGATTTACTTTGTCTCCAAAACTTACAATCTTTTTTCCTACTTACCTCTATTAAAAGTGTGTTTTAAAAAACAGCACACACTTCTTATAAATAATTAATTTAACTAGTTTTTTTAAACTTTGTAAATTAATAATTTAACTCTTACAAAACTAGAGGGACCGAAACTAAGGATTTAAAATTACAATTATCAAAACCAAAATTTGATTTAACTATAAGAACGAACAATGATTAATCATTTAAACAACACGCATTTCTTACAAATAATTAATTTAACTAATTTTTTTAAACTGTACAAATTAATTATCTAGCATTTTAGCTCTTATGTTTCGGACTGAGAATATTTGTTTACATCTGCTTTATGCGAAATCCCAAACATCTATCTTTAGTCTAATAATTTTATCCTCAAATTCATAAATATCTCCCCTTCTTATTGGAGATTTGTTCCCAGCAATTAAAACACATAAAACATGAAGATGATGAGTCAGCTCAGAATGAACAAGGCTTTAATTAAAATTAATGGTTTAGATGGCTATTTTTTCATTTAGGAGAGAAAAAAGCACGTAGGTGAGTTAGATTTCGGCACGTATAAATGTGAGGCAATGAAAGTTCAAAATGTATTTACAAAAAATACATATAAATTGTCTATCAATGAGATTTTTATATTAGCAACGGATTAAATTAAATTCAAGTTCTTATAAAATAATATATTTCAATTATATCATGGGATAAAATATTGTTACTACCACTTTTTCACCGTTAATTAGATCATCATGTCATGTACTTTTATCATTTTTCTCTCTTATTCAGGTTATGATCTTCGATGAAAAAAGTGGTAACGACAGTGATCAAACTTAATAGTGACAATATATTATCCCTTATATCATTATTAGTTGGATCAACTTTTTTAGTTTCCAATATTTTAAAAACAAGCGCAATTTTAGTTTACTGGTCCCTTCAAAACAAAGAGCCAAATGAAACTCAATGAAGAATTGAAGAGCGAAAGTTTGCAAGACAATTAAAATTAGATACGAATATCGAATCCGTGGTTGTAATGGCTTAGACCTGGTCAACGAAAGGGATAATCTTATCTTCCATTTTGGAATCCAAACGGTCAATCATTTTTGGTCTGCTAGATAGCGATGACTGAAAAGTGTGTGTAGATGGAAAAGTCATCAAGAAAATGACCCGTCATATAATTAATTACTAGTCTAATATTTATTATTTGGTGGACTTTGAGCAAAAAAAAAAAAAAATTATTTGGTGGACGGAAAATTAAGCACTGAAACGCTACTACAAGATTGAAGCTACCGTCAGTTTGACTGTATATCATTCTGGTCATACTTATAAGTTTATTTTAACTAAAAAATTTGGTCTTATTTATAAATTCAGTTTCATATAATAGATCTGTTTAGCAATTTATATTATTTACATATACCAACCGTAGCATTTGCCCAGGAGTGAAGTTATCAGTTGTAATAAACATACAAAATCACATCATAAGGCTTGACTTCTTTGAAACACTTATATGTTATATCAGCATGCTTAGCTGACCAATCATGTTCATTTCTTTTGCAGGTTCATCAAACAAATATATAATTACAGGTAAACTTCCAAAATGAACTTAGTTTATTCTGCTGTAGGCAAATTATGCTTTTTGAAACTAAGTATTCAGAGTTCTTATATGTGCAGGATCAATCATGGGCTCACTTCTAGTGGTGAGTACTCTTGTTGCAATACTTTATATCCACAAATCATGGAAAGAAAGCCAAGCAATAATTGAGAAGTTTTTGAAAGATTATAGAGCTCTCAAGCCTACCAGATATTCTTATGCTGAAATCAAGAGGATTACCAAACAATTTGAAGTCAGGGGAAGGGTCTTTCGATCGGTACTGTGTTCAAAGGAGACATTTCATCTGAGTTCAAAGTTGTAGTGAAGATGCTCACAAATTCTGAGGGAAATGGCGAAGAGTTCGTCATTGAAGTTGAAGTTAACCTTTTGTTGTGTGTTCTATCATTGTTTGTGTATGTTGTTTGAGCCTCGCGTCTTGAGCATAGAGGAATGAAATATGTAAGGTATGTATCTAAGCCTTATTTTTATCAAACGATGATGTGTTCAAACCAATTAAGCATAATAAAATTGGAAACGATTCATCTTTTAAATGTTAGTTAGAACCATATTCTGTTGTGTATTTCTTACAAATTATTAATTTAACTAATCTTTTAAACTGTACAAATTAATTATCTAGCATTCTAGCTCTTATGTTCCGGGGACTAAGAGTATTTGTACGTTTACATCTGCTTTATCCGAAATCGCAAACATCTCTTCTTAGTTTAATGATTTTGTCGTCAAATTCTTAAATACCTCCCCTTCTTATTGGGTTGTTCCCAGCAATTAAAACACATAAAACATGAAGAAGAAGAGTCAGCTCAAAATAAACAAGGCTTTAAATAAAATTAATGGTTTAGATGGCTATTTTTTCATTTAGGAGAGAAAAAAAAAAACACGTAGGGGAGTTAGATTTCGGCACGTATAAATGCGAGGCAATGAAAGTTCAAAATGTATTTACAAAAATACATATAAATTGTCTATCAATGAGATTTTTATATTAGCAACGGATTAAATTAAATTCAAGTTCTTATAAAATAATATATTTCAATTATATCATTATTAGTTGGTTCAATTTTCTTAGTTTCCAATTTTTTTAAAAAAGTGCAATTTTAATTTACTGGTCCCTTCAAAATAAAGAGCTAAATGAAACTCAATGAAGAATTGAAGAGCGAAAGTTTCCAACACAGATTAGATACGAATTTCGAATCTGTGGTTGTTATAGCTTAGACCTGCTCAACGAAAGGGACAATCTTATCTTCCATTCAAAATACATTAATGCACGTTGGAATCCAGACGATCAATAGATATCATCATCCCCCTTCATAAACGATATTTAATATTATGGGTTAAATACCAAATTTGCCACGAAAGTTTTGCTAAGGGAGCACCCAGCACCCAAAAGTATTTTTGGTATCATTTTTACCTCGGAAGTTTATAAACATAGCAATTTTGCCCATCAGTTGATCTTGACTGTTGGATTGGTATCATTTTTTCCCCTGAAGTTTACAAAAATTTGCTCCTAAACAAAACTTCCGAGGCACATTCTCTCCTAAAAAAACTTCCGGAGCATATTTGCTCCATTTTGTAAACTTCCGGGGCAAAGTGATACCTAAAATACTTCCGGGTGCTGGGCGCTCCCTCAGCAATACTTCCGTGGCAAATTAGGTATTTAACCCTAATATTATTCTATATACGTGAGTACTTTTTTCTTAAAAAATTTATAATTCACCCTCCACCAAGAAAAAAAACTCTGGAAAAAATCTCAACTTGGCTGACAGGCCTCCAGTCTAGACTTTGTGTATACCATATACGACATTACAGGTCTTTTTAAGAGCTATCGAAATTTAAAACAACCTCAATTTTACTCGTGATGGCTCCAAATGAAATTGACGCAGGAAGCTTGGCCGAAGTTGCCCAAGGGATGGAATAGTGATCACTCAATAGGCCTCCAGTACACCTGTTCTAATCCCATTAATATCACATCGTGTATACATTAAAAGTCTATGCCTAAAGTCTCAATAACTCCATTAATTTAATTTAGATGTTAACTCCAACGCCCATTTTACACTACTTCAAGACTTTGATTTCTTTTTTTAAGTTGCTACAAGTTGTGGTTGTAATAAAGTGTAGGTACTTCAACTCTCATTTTATACAAAGACTCATGATTCCAATTATGGGTTAAGGTGCAGATTTGCCAACGAATTATTACCTGTGGAGTATTTGGTACAAAAATCAATTGAGGGTACCATAATTACCAATCAACAATTAAAAAGTGAAAAAAGTACCAAATACTATTTTTTTAAAAAAAAACTATCACAATTACGTTAAAATATGAGGCACTAGCGTAGGACGGTGGCGGAGACGCTGGAGAAAAGAACGGTTAAGCCTTCTTAGATAGGACCCATGCGAGTAGGCGTTGTGGCAGCAACGGCTGCTACTTGTGGCATCGGAGGGATGGAATCAGGGTGCAAGGCGCGTGCTGGTCAAAAGTGTGGACTGCTGAATTTGGTTTCGGTGCGTGATTCTCGCCCTGGAGCTACATACGGACGTTGATGAGTTCAAGAGGGTGAATAGAACACCCAACAACAATAGAAGCTTTGGAGACACCAATGTCGCTGACACTGTGACAATCACTGGAAGACGGAGACCCAAGACAGTGACGTGGTAATAGTTTGTTGGCCAATATGCACCTTAATAGTATTTTTTTTTTCACTTTTTAATTGTTGATTGGTAATTATGGCGCCTTCAATTGATTTTTGTGCCAGATGCTCCTCGGGTAATAGTTTGTTTACAAATTTGCACTTTAACCCTTCCAATTATTTACTTCCTTATGGGGCTAATATATATTATGTCATTTAGTAAAGAATTCTTATGATTTAAAATATATGTGATGTCTAAATGATTATATTATTTTTATAAATAATCCCTTACTAAACGAAGAGAAATTAGAGAAGAGATTCATGATAATTAAATCTATAGTATTACAAAGTACACTATTTAATTATGGGTAAGATTTTGTTTAAAAAATTGTAATTTGGGACAAATCTAACATGTTAAACTACTACCTCCGACTATGAATATAATAATTGAATTTTTTGGAAAATATTAAGGAAGCTAAATAAGTTACTTATTCACATCATATATTGTGTATGATTAAATTATATATTGATTTATAAATGACATAAATTAGTTTGGAGAAAAAACGATAAATATAATTATTTTAAAATAATTTAATTAGTTTCATTAATCTAACAAAAAAATCAATTAGATCTTATGTTAAGGATTTAGGATTGGAGGTAGTCTCTTATAAGCTATAACATTTTCTCTTAATATTTATAATATAAAATGGCAAACTATAAATGCCCGGGGCCGTGCCCTGGCCTTGGTGGGGGACTGATGTCGAACCCCTCCAAAACTTTTTTTTACCAAAAAAAAAAAAAGTTATTTAGGGTGTGCATGGTTGGAGGGAAGGGGAGGAAAAAAATTGGGTTAAGTACCAATTTTACCCTTGAAGTACGCGCCCAGGAGCAATTTTGCCCCTTAAGTTTTCGGCGGAGCAATGTTGCCCCTGAAGTATCAAAACGGAGCAATGTTGCCCTCCGTTACAAACCCTAACGGTCAACTAACATTGACCGTTAGGGTTTCTAAGGAGGGGCAACATTGCTCCATTTTATACTTCGGGGGCAACATTGCTCCATCGCAATGAGCAATGTTGCCCCTAAAGTATCAAAAACAGAGCAATGTTGCCCCTTCGTTAGAAACCCTAACGGTCAACGTTAGGTCAACTAACGTTGATCGTTAGGGTTTCTAACAGAGGGGCAACATTGCTCCGTTTTGATACTTCAGGGGCAACATTTCTCCCCCTAAAACTTAAGGGGCAAAATTGCTCCTGGGCACGTACTTCAGGGGCAAAATTGGTACTTAACCCAAAAAAATTTAATGGAGAGGAAAATTTTGTGGGCCCCACTACACTAAATTTTGGTAAAATTTTCTCCTTCCCTCCTTTTTTTTTCCTCCTCTCCACTCCCCTCCAACCATGCACACCCTTAGAGTATTCATATAAGTATTTATATTTTATAGGCGGGTTATATAGAAAACTCATTATAAAATATTATACCAATTAAATAAAAAATTAAACAAATTAAAATTAACTTTTTATTATCCGCTACATTTTTCGTATGTTGATAAAACTCAAAATTTGCCTAAAAACCTTAATCCTAAAATATTATCTAATCAGCAGAAAAATACCATCATAAGGAAAAAAAATTATTTAGAACAATTTTCATGAATATTTTTTTGTGATTAAAAGTGATTTTAAATACCTTATTGATCTCAATATGAACCCTAACCTGAAAAACCCAACAACGATGCTTGTTTGAAATTTCCACTGTTGCTATTGTAGCAATAGTGAAGTAGTGGGTCAGGGTATATATTGGAAGCAGATCCTCTCATTATCTCACTTTCTCATTATCCTTTATGAGCCTACCTGGACTATTGATTAGGAATAAGAGCCTATCTGGACCGTTGTTTGGGAAGATGAGAGTAAAGCCAAAAGAGTGATAACTTGATGATGTGGCTCATTTCTTACCTTTCAAATTGATTAAATAGACATGATTTAAAAATTATGAGGGATGATGAGAAAATGGAGATGAGATAAACTAGGCCCTTATATATTACCCCTTCCCCATGTGATAACTAAAGGGGCCACGTGCCCTTTTAGAAGTTACATTTTATTTTTTATTTTCATTTTTTAACTTTCAAATGCTTTTTTTTCATAAATAAATATATTTTAAATTTTTATTATTATTATTTCAATATATTTTTATCAATTTATAATTTCCCTCACTCTTATAAATCATATTTTAAATAAACACCTTTTATTTTTACATGATAAATCTATTTATCACAATTACTTCTTCCCTAATTAATTACAATTAAATCCTGAAATATAAAAATCAGTATGTTACCAAAAAAAATACGTAGGTGAGTTAGATTTCGGCACATACAAGTGCGAGGCAATCAAAGTTCAAAATGTATTTACATGTCTCCCCTGACGTTTTAACAACACTACCGAACTAAGTACTACTCGATTAGGGATTGAAGAAGGCTCATGCATGCATAACGCTCTTTTTTTAATTATCTTTCAATAGCTTGATATCATCTTCCCCCTTCAAAAATATAATGATATTTAATATTATTCTATATGTGTGTTGTAATATCCCGACTTTTCACAAGCAGTATAAATTTTTCGGAACAACGAAATGAAGTCTTCAGTCAAGTCTTCTACGCAGGCTGCTTGCCTCCATCCTCGGTCCTTGGTTCTCCCGAACCTGACGCTATATTAAGGGCTGAGATCCGCACCGGATCTCAGGTAACGGTTAACCTCATGTATAAATACACACATATGGGTTACCAAACAACAACATATAAACCACACCCAACCAATGCACATGTATCGCTCCCAGCATACAGATATATCGCTCCCAGCATTACAGATGTATCGCTCTCAGCATTATAAATGTATTGCTCCCAGACTTACGATATATCGCTCCCGGCATGCATACGATTATCTTCTAACATAATATGCATCCCAACAACACCCCACATATACACACCATACATACATCACATACATACCATATACAGCATACTATATCCATCAGATTAGTGTTACAGTACGCGGACGTACATACACCAATAGTACATAAACGTACAACAGACATAAAGTCATCATCTATCACATATAATCATACCATACAAAGCATATTATATCCATCAGAGTTAGTGTTACAGTACGCGAACGTACTTACATATCTCAACATTATATAGACATACAACAAACATATAGTTATCATTCATCACATATACATATACATATCACATATATGTATACTATAAACATCAGAGTTAGTGTTACAGTACGCGAAAGTACCTTCGTTGACGGTAAATAGTACGTCTAACAGAAATTAGTATTTCTGACGGAAAACAGCGGTTCGTCCGACAGCGGCACGTTGGACAGTGTAACGGCAGTAAACTAGGATTTCTGACGTCCTATAAGGATAATATCACTTTCATTAGTGATTTGATACAATAACTGGCATTTTAGGTAAAAATTACCATTTTGCCCTTCTACCTCTAATTGGCGGAATTTCGCCAGCACTTCGTTACTCTGACTACTTTTCTTCCCAAAATTTCGCCAGAACTTCGACGCCATCTTGATTTTCGAAAATAAAGACTAAAATAGCCCTCCCATATGATATCCAATCATACTTGAAAATTTAAAGGCTATTCTAACAAATTCTACCCTTACTTTTGAAAAACTGCGAAAGCTTCAACTTTTCGGCGACTCGATCCCTACTATGTTTTTACCTCTGCATATTTTTCAACGCAAACAAGGCCTAAAACAAGAATAGGAATCTCATCACCTACTTCCTAAATCTAACTAACAATTCTACAAACTACCGAACTAAAAAGAGTAAAGCAGAAAGACTTACCCGTTGAAGACTTACTGCGAGAATTTTTCCCAGCTTCTCTCTCTAGAATCCTCTCTCTAGATTCGAAAATCTCAAGAGGAAATGGTGTGAAAAACCAAAGGGAGGGGTGGGGTATTTATAGAAAGGGAGGTAGGGTTTCGGCCGTCGGATCAACTTTGTGAGAAGCGATCTGGACCGTCCAAAGCAACTTTTCAAAAAAACCCTTTCTTCTTTTTTTGCATTCACACTTGACCGAAAATCTAAGGGTCTTGGCCAATGGGAGGTGGCCACGTGTCACCTTCCAGAAGCTTTCAGACCGATTTCTCCGATCGGTACCCGATTCGCGTGATTTCGGAAAAATCTCAAAATTCTGGATTTACAACTTTGAAACCATTTCCTCACTTAGTAGAAATGTCCAAGTTAACCTAAATTTTGGTTCCATATAGGGCTCCAACAGTCCAGTTGAAGTTTCCTCGAAAAACGTGTCCGTACGGGTCCGGTTACGACACTCGTTTTCGGAATCATCAATCTCTAGAGAAAAATTCACTGATTCCAAATATGTCCATGAAAATTCCCAATTCTTTTCCAAATGTCACAACATAACCTTTTCGTCCTCTTGGCTATCTGGCCTTTTCTCAGAATTTCCCTATTTCGTCTTATTAGGAAAAAGCACAAACGGCTTCAGAATTAACTTCCGTAAGAGTCTAACGGAAGATAAAATCCCACTGATCAATATTCTATCCTGACTTTGGAAGTCCCATTCCTAGATCTCTAGATAGGATCCGTTTCCTAATTTTTAAATTACTATTCATCATATTTCACTTTAATTAATTATATTAATAAAATAATTGCAACTTGCAAACTTTATTATTATTATCTTTATATTTTTTTTTCTTCTTTTTTTTCTGCCCTTTTTTTTCGTTTTTTTTTTCAATTAATTATTTAATTATTTATTTAATTAATTAAATAATTATTTTTACATAATTTTTTACAAAATTCTCCTATTGGTCCATTCTTGTATTTAGGCTTAAAAATACCTAAACTCACTTATTTTTCTCAACAATCTCCAATCAATTAGTAAATATATTCTTACTAATTTTCAACTATTTTCCACTAATTTTTGAGCTTTACATAATTATTCATGAATTTCCTTTACTTATGCTTAAGTAATTAGCCAGAAATTACTTAATTACTTTATTATCATTAGTTGATAATTTTCTTAATTAGAATACCTCATTACCTCATAATTCTTGCACTGACATTTCTGTTTCCATGTGTTCTGCTTTATTTTAGAATTTGTGAGGGCATTATGGTCATTACCATACTTTTTGAGCATTCTTCTTCAATTTCTCCAAGTTTGTAATTTATCAAATTACCAAAATTAGAGATATACGCTCTCTCAATTTAAATAATTATTTCATTGCCCTTTAGGATTTTTCACCATTTTCCTAAGTTATTTACTCCTCCCAGGGGTATTTTGGTCATTTTGGCACTTTGGCCCCCTTAAATTCCCTAATTCAAATTTCGGGGTATTACATGTGTGTACTGTTTTCTTAAAATTTTATTAAGTTTAAGGTGCATTCAACACTCCGAACTATTTTTGGAGGTGCAATCAGCATATTAAAGTATTTATAGATGCAAATTTAACCATGAAGTATTAAAAAAAGGGGTAATTCTCACCCCAAAATAACAGATGCGTTAACCCATGTTAAAGTAAAATTTATCATCTTCATCAAAGGCACGGTTCTTCCTTATTAAACGAAGAGAAATTAGAGAAGACATTCATGATAACTAAATTTATGGTATTACAAAATTCGCTTTTTTTTTTTTTTTTGGTAAAAGACGAGGCAAAAGCCTTTACATTAAAGATAAAGTAGGAGGGGGATTAGATCCCATACAATCTTGATAAACTAAGGTCCTCAGATGAGGAGGACACAAATCATAGTAGAAGGAATTGGAGATGCCATCCTTCGTGAGCATATCAGCAACTAGATTCTGCGAACGCACTATATGGACAATTTGAAGTTCCCAAGAGAAACCTAATAATTGTATGATCTGGAAGATTAACAAACTGTGAGATGATCTACTAACATCACTGATAAGAATATCTATAAGATTTTTGGAATCTGATTCAACAATAACCTTCCTGTACCCCAAGGTCCAAGCAAGTTGGAGACCTTTCAAGAAAGCCCATTCTTCTGCTTCCATTGGGTCACAGTGACCGATTGGGGAGGAGAAGCCTTTGATCCAATCTCCATAATGATTCCTTAAAACCCCGCCACAGCCTGCTCTATTGTTTGGAATGGAAACGGCTTCATCAACATTGACTTTGAGCCAATCATGGGGAGGAACTTGCCAGGATGAATTCACCCTTTGCTGTTGAGGAGATTCTGGAAACAGGATTCCGGAAGGAGCAAAGAAATGCCAAGAGTATAAAATGATTCCAGCAAGATCCCGAGGTTTAACAAATTGAGTATTAAAGACCATTCCATTCCTCCAATTCTATAGTCTCCAAATACCCACACCAAACAAGAGGTCCCAGTTGGCGTTTTGATTGTTGGGATCCGTACATGCAACGGAAGGAATCTCATCCATTAAAATTTTACGAATCCCAAAGAGGATCTATCAACAGCGTTTAAATCAAGGTTCGTTAGGAAAAACCGTACCTATGCGAACTCGTGAGCGACCTTTGCAAACACGTGAGCTAACACCTTCTTGTTCGACCTTTGCAAACACATGGGCTAACACCTTCTTGTTCGATCAATCTCTAGGAGCCGACTCTATGAATCCACTCCTCTACCGGTATCCACACCGAACAGCTTTCCAACACGTAGGGCAGCGTGCTAGCGCCTTCTCACTTTGTGTCTCTCGTTTTTCTCTCTAGGACTTCTTTTGAGGCTTGTTCGTTCATTCTTTTAATACGACTTAGATCAATATCTATTTATAGAGTTTCTAAAACCCTAATTGGGCCGTATTAAAATATTCAAGACTAATATCAATTAGTCCTTGAATTTCGAATTTGGATTAAATAATTTAATTAAATCATCCAATGAGATCTAATCTAATCTATTTAATTAATCCATATTAAAAGCACCTTGATTTAATTTATTTCTATAAATCAAATCGAGATATGATATATATATCTATTTAATTAAATCGAGATACTATATCTCAACTCAATTAAATATGAGATACCACATCTTTATTCGAAAATCAAATCGAGATATGATATATATCTATTTAATTAAATCGAGATACTATATCTCAACTCAATTAAATATGAGATACCACATCTTTATTCGAAAATCAAATCGAGATATGATATATATCTATTTAATTAAATCGAGATACTATATCTCAACTCAATTAAATATGAGATATCACATCTTTATTCGAAAATCAAATCTGAGATACAATATCTCTATTTGTTTTAAATATTTAATTTATCAAATAAATTAAATGTAAAAAAAATATTATATAATAATATCATTATTAAATAATATTATTATTATTTAATTTCGAAATTATGTATATATATACACACACACATATATCCATCCTAGATTAAATGTTGTATTCATTAGATCTTAGACATATCTAAGATTCAATGAATCTGAACACTATTGCTCGTATTGGGCTATTCTTGTGTGTGACCTTGTAGGCCCACATGAGATTGGCAGTGGGCCAATATTGTACCAGCCCACAAGTCGCAAGCGGCCTCTAGCAAGACATTGCGACTACCCAATTCATATGGGGATCGATGATACGATACAACCTATCATACAACCATGTCACGTCCCTTTTGTCACGCGATAACTTGGTCAAGGATGAGGCATGGATAATGTCAACTTCCTGTTCTTGACCATTACTTTCTCGATTCTTGAGTAGTCTAACAATTGAAATGGAAACTCCTTTCCATCGTAGTATGGCCATACATTTCTCAGACTCACTCATCGAGGGCCCGGTATTATCTCTTTACAAATGTGAGGGACAAATTCCATCTTGACCATTCACATTCCTCCGCATGAAAACCATTGATCCCAATCCAAATCTTTATCATCACCGGTCAAAGGTGACTTTTGACTAGGTCAAAGATCAGCGACTCTCATGTAGGAATCCATGATGATCTCAGGTCGAAGGGCGTTGTGACGCGATTATACATGAGATAAGCTTATGACTAAATCCATGCGGCTTTCTCATAGTGGGTCAATCCAAGACCTTGTACTCTTACAAGTACCTATGACTTTGATTCGTATCTCCATACCTCATCAAAGTCATCTTGGTCTTATCTCATCTTTGCTCCGCGTAGATGACCGACCGAGGACATTTAGGATAATCTATTAGATATATCCGAGGATCGATTATCATTATAAACATGCAAATGAAATGATAACTAAAGGAGAATACTTTAAATAACATTAACATTTAAAGTACAATGACTTGCCCCTAGGGCATAATTTCCAACAGACTCCCACTTGCACTAGGTGCAATCATTAATTACCCTAATTCTCATTGCCCTAACATGACGCTCATGTTTTACTTGTGCAAGCGGCTTAGTAAGAGGATCAGCGACATTGTTTTCTCCTTGCATAATTTTTGTATCACCTCTATCATTGATTTCTCTGATAAGATGAAATCGCTTGAGTATATGGTTGGTCCTTTGATGTGACCTAGGCTCCTTGGTCTGCGCAATAGCGCCGCTATTGTCACAGAACAAGTCTATTGGATTTGAGATGGTAGGAACCACCCCTAGTTCATTAATGAACTTACTAATCCAAAAGGCCTCCTCAGCTGCATCTGATGCTGCTATATACTTAGCTTCTATTGCAGAATCAGCTACAGTGCTCTGCTTAGAGCTCTTCCAGCTCACCGCACCACCATTCAAAATGAATACATATCCAGATTGCGATCTTAGATCATCTTGATCTGTTTGGAAACTCGCATCTGTGTAACTTTGTGACACGAGCTCATCTTCCAATCCACCATATACCAAGAATAAGTCATTGGTCCTTCTTAAGTACTTTAGGATATTCTTGATGGCAGTCCAGTGATCCTCACCGGGATCTTGTTGATATCTGTTGGTCATGCTTAAGGCAAATGAGACATCCGGTCGAGTACATAACATGGCATACATGATAGATCCAATAGCGGAGGCATATGGAATCTTACTCATGCGGTCTCTTTGATCAGGTGTACAAGGACACTGATCCTTACTGAGATGGATGCCATGAGACATGGGCATGTAACCCCTTTTGAATCCTGCATACCGAACCTATGCGTATCTTGTCTATGTATGTACTCTGACTTAGGCCTATCAGCCTCTTGGATCTATCTCTATAGATCCTGATCCCTAGGATGTAAGTGGCTTCGCCTAAATCTTTCATTGAGAAAGACTTTCCTAACCAAGACTTGACACTCTGCAAGGTAGGAATGTCATTCCCTATAAGTAGGATGTCATCTACATAAAGCACTAGAAATACAACCGTGCTCCCACTAACCTTCTTGTAAACACAAGGTTCATCAATGTTTTGAATGAATTCAAACTCTTTGACTACTTCATCAAAACGATGATTCCAGCTCCGAGATGCTTGCTTCAATCCATAAATAGATCTTTGAAGCTTGCAAACTTTACCAGAGTCCTCTGGATGCACAAAACCCTTAGGTTGTGTCATGTACACATCCTCAAGGAGCTTTCCGTTAAGGAAGGTTGTTTCGACGTCCATCTGCCATATTTCATAGTCATTATATGATGCAATGGCAAGAAGGATTCTGATTGATTTGGCCATTGCAACTGGGGAAAAGGTTTCATCATAGTCCACACCATGAGTTTGAGTGAATCCTTTTGCAACCAACCGTGCCTTGAAGATATTTACTTTGCCTTCCATGTTAGTTTTCTCTTTGAAAACCCACTTGCACCCAACGGTTTTTACACCTTCAGGTGGCTCGACTAAGGTCCATACCTCATTGTCGTACATGGATTGCATTTCAAACTTCATGGCAATAAGCTATCTTTCGGAGTTTGGTCCCACCACGGCTTCTCGATAGGTAGTTGGCTCATTCTGCTCGATGAGCAAAACATCACGACTTCTAGTAATTAGAAATCCATATCTCTGAGGCTGTAGCCGTGATCTATCGGACCTTCGTGGGCCTTGTGTTACTTGAGCAGGCTCAACAACTTGTTGTGAGTCTTCTCCGGTTTCCATCTGTGGTTCTACGTTGTCTTGTGGCTCTCGAACTTCTTCGAGGTACACCTTACTCCCACTGGTTCTCTTAGAGATAAACTCTTTTTCCAAAAAGATACCATTTCGGATAATAAACACTTTATTATCAGTAGGGATATAGACATAGTATCCTTTAGTTTCCTTAGGATACCCCACGAAAAGGTATTTTGAGGATCTGGATGATAATTTATCAGAGGCTTGCAGTTTAACGTAAACCTCACATCCCCAAATTTTAAGAAATGACAAACTGGGTTTCTGCCCAGTCCATATCTCATATGGTGTCTTTTCAACTGCCTTTGATGGAACACGATTTAGTGTGAACGCAGCTGTTTCTAGGGCATAACCCCAAAAGGAAGGTGGAAGATCTGTTTGACTCATCATGGATCGAACCATATCTAATAAAGTTTGATTCCTCCGCTCAGAAACACCATTCCATTGTGGTGTTCCAGGAGGAGTCAATTGTGAGATGATCCCACAACTCCTAAGATGGTCAATGAACTCTTGGCTCAAATATTCGCCCCGATCAGATCGAAGTGCTTTAATTGTTTTACCAAGCTGGTTTTGCACTTCATTCTGGAATGTTTTGAACATTTCAAAAGATTCAAACTTATGTTTCATTAGATAGATATATCCCTATCTACTAAAATCATCTATAAATGTAATGAAGTACAAATGACCTCCTTTGGCAGATGTATTCATTGGTCCACACACATCAGTATGTATAAGGCCCAATAAATCGGTGGCTTTCTCACTATGCCCAGTAAAAGGCGCCTTTGTCATCTTTCCCAATAAACAAGACTCACATGTATCAAATGATTCAAAATCAAATGAGTCAAGAAATCCATATCTCTATGGAGTTTTGAAATGCGTTTCTCATTTATATAGCCTAGACGACAGTGCCATAGGTAGGTCGGATTCAAATCATTTGACTTGATCCTTTTGGTAGTTTTTGTCATAGATATGTCCATTCAATTTTCAACTGTCCTTGAGATCCTGCACATTTATACAAATGTGAGAACCACATGCAATATCTAATACCCATGTTGAGGAAGTAGAAAAGTGAATATCTATGACATAGATACGTGAAGTGATAGCCCCGCTATCCTTCTTGTTCTTTTCAGATCTTCGATGTAGAGTTTTCATTTCCTCTTCCAATGACCAAGTTCATTGTAGAAGAAGCGCACCCATCCTTCGAGGTTTTGCCTTCTTGGCTTTCGGTTTCATACCCTTCCTTTACGAACCAACAAAACAGTCTTGGGCTTCTCCTTAATGCTCGCTCAAGCTGTTTTGAGCATCCCATGCAATTCAGAAATTGATTCCTCCATGTTGTTCATGTTGTAATCCATGACAAAGTTATCATAACTTCCTAGGAGTAAGTTCAAGATCACATCTGTAGCTAACTCCTGGGACATAGGGAATCTAAGCCTCTTGTCTTGCCTGTTGCTGGAACATTTCCATAGGATGAACAATCATCTTAGAGGTTTCCACAAGTTCTAGATCTCTATGTAGATATGGAACCATAGTGGCAGGCATCAGGCATCCTACATCCATAGAGTCATCGTGATGCTTCAATTAAGCTTCTTTGTGAACTCTTGGAGTATTGGCTGTAGGCTCGTAAAGAATGGGTTGATTTATGAGATACTCATTTCTTTCGTGTTTAGGATCAACGCTTAAGTTCCCAAACATGTCAAGAAAGTTTGTCTCATCGAGTTCGTCCTTCTTAAGAACTGATCGCATTGATGGTGTTGCAGTATTACTAGACGATATGATTCTACAACTAAAAGATATGCAAAGTTGATTAGTAATCTCCCACTAAATTAACAACCCTCATTATAATTAGTGGGCTAAGATCCATATTTGGCTTAAATTTAAGTCCGCTTTGGCAGGACGCTTAAAAATCAAGTTATTTAGGTAGGCAACCTCTTTGCCAATTACATCACATGTAACTCTTAGATCTTTATAGGATTCTATCATCATATGACCCGGCACGTTTAATCCCATCTAATGCCTTGATATCCAAAACTGTTTTGATAATCTCAATTAAGTCAAGACAATAATGAATGTTGAGTATCACCATTACCCACTCTTGTCTCACCAAGATAACTCAAGTGCATCCACTTTGGTGGAACATACAAATGGGTGATCTAGGTTTTGACAAGTATTCATTAATTGGCGGCATTACGACTTAAGATTTTATTTAGAGGGTATATTTGATATAATCTAATTAATCCTATTAATTTTACTTATATGAATGCAATAACGATTGTATCTCATATAAACTCTAAATTAATCATGCAGTGATCAAATCAAAACATAATTAAAATGTGACACAACATGGCTCATCTAACCTAAAGTCCTCTCAAGCCAATGAGAAGACTTCTCTAAATAATAAAAGGAGAAATACATCAAGAGAAACCTCATTTAACATTGAAGGGAGTGAGATGAGAAAAGAATGTACATCAAGAATATTTAGAGAGAAGCATGGCTCGCAGGCCATATTTAAATAATACAACATTTGTAAATTCTAGAGCCATGTTGTTCACCATACCCAAACAACTTTGAATAATTAATCTCAACAAATATTAATTCATACAATATGAAAGAAAATATCAAAATTAGATTATCGAGTTAATTAAATTCACATCTTAATTGATTAATTGAATTTAATATGAGGAATCATATTCATATCTTGATTGATTGATTGAATTTAATACGATGAATCAAATTCATATCTTGATTGATTGGAGTTGACTACTTCTCAACCAAGTTATATTAAATTCATATCTATGAACAATCAGCCGGGGTCCCTACGGCGGTCCCGCTAGCCGGTTAGCGGGCGGGGTCAAGGAAAAACGTGATTTTCAAAAATAATTTCTAAAATTTCAAACCCCATAGATCTTGAACGATTCAGAACGTCTGACCTCAGTGTGATCCTGAACGATTCAGAACCACGCGTGCCAGTAGGGAGAATACGTTTTAAATTATACATGATTCGGTAAACATATATCAATTTAAACGCATCAATGATGCGGTTTTAGACATATATACATCGCATGTATAATCGGTTCTAAACATATATCGATCTCAACGCATATAGGATTCGGTTATTGCATATATATCACATATATTCGCACATAGAAAACCCAATCTAAACGCACGGTTGACCTGGCTCTGATACCACTGTTGGGATCCGTACACGCAGCGGAAGGAATCTCATCCATTAAAATTTTACGAATCCCAAAGAGGATCTATCAACGGCGTTTAAATCAAGGTTCGTTTGGAAAAACCGTACCTATGCGAACTCGTGAGCGACCTTTGCAAACACGTGGGCTAACACCTTCTTATTCGACCTTCGCAAACACGTGGGCTAACACCTTCTTGTTCGATCAATCTCTAGGAGCCGACTCTACGAATCCACTCCTACTAGGTATCCACACCGAACAGCTCTCCAACACGTACGGCAGCGTGCTAGCGCCTTCTTACTTTGTGTCTCTCATTTTTCTCTCTAGGACTTCTTTTGAGGCTTGTTCGTTCATTCTTTTAATACGACTTAGATCAATATCCATTTATAGAGTTTCTAAAACCCTAATTGGGCCGTATTAAAATATTCAAGACTAATATCAATTAGTCCTTGAATTTCAAATTTGGATTAAAAATTAAATCTATCCTACAGATCTAATCTAATCTATTTAATTAATGAGTAAATACCCTTTTTGGTCCCTGGAAAAAACACGGATGCCCTTTTTGGTCCCTGAAAAAATATAAGTCACTTTTAGTCCCTAAAATGGAAAAATAAGGTCCCTTTTAGTCCTTTTGATCAATTTTTTTGCATATTTTAATCCCTCAGAAATTCCCAAAAAGGTCCTTTTTAGTCCCTAAAAAGGACCAAAATGACATTTTTTTTACTCAGGGACGAAAAAGGGTCAAATGTGTTTTTTCAGGGACCAAAAAGGGTATTTACTCTTAATTAATCCATATTAAAAGTCTGCTGATTTAATTTATTTCCATAAATCAAATCTGAGATATGATATATATATCTATTTAATTAAATCTGAGATACTATATCTCAACTCAATTAAATATGAGATACCACATCTTTATTCGAAAATCAAATACGAGATATGATATATATCTATTTAATTAAATCGAGATACTATATCTCAACTCAATTAAATATGAGATACCACATCTTTATTCGAAAATCAAATCGAGATATGATATATATCTATTTAATTAAATCAGAATCGTATCTCAACTCAATTAAATATGAGATATCACATCTTTATTCGAAAATCAAATCTGAGATGCAATATCTCTATTTGTTTTAAATATTTAATTTATCAAATAAATTAAATGTAAAACAAATATTATATAATAGGGTTAAGGAGTAATTTTACACACGAGCTTTACCCCCAGGAGCGCCCAGCACCACGTGCTTTTTTCTGGAGCAAAAGTACACACGTGGTTACGTTTTGGGAGCGCCCAGCACCACGGCAGTTAGTTGACCGTTAGTCAACCGTTAAGTTGGATGGAAATGAACAGTAACTCGGGTGAAATTACACTTTTACCCTTAGTTTTAAATAAAATTACCCTTTAGCCCTAAGTTTTTTTTAAAAAAAACAAAAACTAAAAATACCCCTACCCCGGTGGGCCCCACCGCCGGACGGCGGCGGTGGCCGGCGACGGTGGTCGGCCGTCGGCGGTAGGGTGGCCGGTGGTGGGGCCCACGGGGGGAGGGGTTTTTTTAGTTTTTTATTATTTAAAACTAAGGGCAGAAAGGTAATTTTCATTTAAAACTAAGGGGCAAAATGGTAATTTCCATTTAAAACTAAGGGGCAAAATGATAATTTTCTTTTTTTATACTATCAGCGTCCACGTCAGCATCCACGTCACCGTCCACGTCAGCGTGTCAGTCCAAATAAGCGACACGTCAGCGTTCCATCCAACTTAACGGTTGACTAACGGTCAACTAACTGCCGTGGTTCTGGGCGCTCCCAAAACGTAACCACATGTGTACTTTTGGTTCAGAAAAAAGCACGTGGTGCTGGGCGCTCCTGGGGGTAAAGCTCGTGTGTAAAATTGCTCCTTAACCCTATATAATAATATCATTATTAAATAATATTATTATTATTTAATTTCGAAATTATGTATATATATATATACACACACACATATATTCATCCTAGATTAAATGTTGTATTCATTAGATCTTAGACATATCTAAGATTCAATGAATCTGGACACTATTGCTCGTATTGAGCTATTCTTGTGTGTGACCCTGTAGGCCCACATGAGATTGGCAGTGGGCCAATATTGTACCAGCCCACAAGTCGCAAGCGGCCTCTAGCAAGACATTGCGACTACCCAATTCATATGGGGATCGATGATATGATACAACCTATCATACACCCAAGACCACCATAATGCTTAGGACGGGTGAGGGAGTTCCAACCCACATTGTGAAATCCCTTACCCCAAATAAAATTGCACTGTAAGCGCTCAACTTCTTTACAGATACTTAACAGGAGCTGAGCTACGTACTTGCATGGGGTACAAGGGAACAGAACTCAGAACTGACTTTGATAATGTGATCCTCCCAGCCAAAGATAATGAGTTCACTTTCCAAGCAGACAGTTTGGACTGGACTCTATCAATGATGTATGTAAAAGTCTCCCTTGGTTTTCGTTTCCGAGTCAAGGGAAACCCCAAGTATTTGCCTATGTCAGTAGCGACCTTCATCCTTGTGATACTCTGAATATCCTTCTTTAGAGGAGTAGAAACTTTGGGAGAAAAGAAGATGGAGGACTTGTCATAGCTAATCTTTGCTCCGGATGCCATACAGAAAATGTCAAGGCACTGAATAATGCATTCTGCCTGATCTAAATTTGCTTCTCCAAATAATAAAAGAGCATCTGCAAACATGAGATGGGAGATGGCAGGTCTTGACTGTGAATTTTTAAAAGGAGGCCATTTGCCTGCTCTTACAAAGTCGCTAATTATTTGCGAAAGGTGATCCATACACAAAACGAAGAGGAAAGGCGAGATGAGATCTCCTTGACGAAGACCTCTCTTTGGATTGAAGAAGTCTGTTTTCTCCCCATTCCATAAGACATTGTAAGACGTTGAGGTTACACATTCCATAACCAGGCATATAAAAACAGAGTCAAACCCCACATCCATCAAAACTTGTCTCAAAACATCCCAACTGATACGATCGTAGGCCTTTTCCAAATCGATCTTCAAGGCCATAAATCCACGTCTGCCTTTCATTTTCTTCATCAAATGCAGGATCTCCTGCCCAATAATAATATTGTCTTGAATCAAATGTCCAGGAATGAAACCGACTTGGAATGGTGAGATTATCTGCTGCATTAAACCTTTCAATCTACTGGTTAAAACTTTTGTGATGCACTTGTAATGCACGGTGCAGAGAGATATTGGTCGAAAATGAGTAACAAACTTAGGCTTATCCCTCTTAGGAATCAGTGCTATAATAGTTTTATTAGCTTCCCCAAGAGATATATTTCTAGAAAAAACTTCCTTCACAAAATGACAAACAGAGGAACCAACTTTACCCCAATTGGATTGATAGAAAATGGGAGAAAAACCATCCTCACCAGGAGATTTGTAAGGTCCCATAGCAAAGATTGCGGATTTGATCTCCATATTTGACAGAGGGGAGCTAAGGTTACTAAAAAGAGAGGCCTCTAGTTGGGGAAAATTTGTCTCAGTGGCCAACGGCATTGCGGATACAGACTCAGACTGGAAAAGAGCTTTGAAGAAGGACAAAACTAAGGATTTGACCTCATCTTCCTGCTCCACCCATTGGCCCTTGTCGTTCTTCAGAGCTAGCACTCTGTTTCTTCGTCGACGAATCTTTGTCTTTAAGTGGTAATATCGTGTATTGCGATCACCCTTTGAAATCCAGACTGCCCTCGACTTCTGAAACCACATAAGCTCCTCAGCTCTCAACACCTCATCCAGATCTTTCTGAAGGTTGAGCTCAAGGTTACAGAGGAAACGTGAGAAGGGGTAGGCCGGAGATGACTGAATGCCCTTCAAACGTGCCAGAATGTGAGCTTTCTTGTTACCAACATTATATTACCAAAGGCGTCTTGATTCCAATCTTTGATTGCGGACATAAAATTGGGCAAATTCTCCATCAGAGTAACCTGAGAAGACCAGCAACTATCCATGACAGCTTTGAAATTCTCATGTCCAAGCCACATGGCCTCAAAATGGAAGGGCTTATTTGTGCTATTCGAGGCCTTCCTGAAACCCACAAATAAAAGAATTGGGTTATGGTAAGAGAAATTCGTTCTAGGCAATACCTTAGCATATGAGTCCGGCACAGTGTCGATGAAGCGATTGTTAGTGAACAATCAATCCAGACGCTCATAGAGCCTCGTGCAGCCGGCAAGACGGGGGCCTTTCCAAGCCATTTTAGGGCAAATCTCACCTAAATCAGATACACCACAGTTGCAGATACGATCGCAGAACCATTGCATACGGCGAAGATTTCCACCTCTTCCACCGATACGCTCATCGACCGTCATAATGTCATTAAAATCGCCAATTAGGCCCTAGGGCAGGGAGGAAGTCTGTGAGAGCCTCTGTAAATTATTCCATAGAACCGATCTCATATCAGAGTGCGGGATTGCGTAGACGACAGTAATAAGATAGTCTTTCAGATGAGAGCTATGGCAACAAAGATGGAGGAATTGGTGATCTTCTTCAACAATATCCACCGTGATTCGAGAGCTATCCCAGGCAACTGCCAAACCGCCTAAGAGTCCAATACTAAAGGAGGTTCAAACCATGTCATAGCCCAGATGGCCCAAAGAAATGAAAGGGGAATTATTACTGGCACGAGTTTCAGCTAATGCAATAAGACAAGGCTTGGGCCTATCACAAAGAAGTTTAAGATTGCGGAGGAGTCCCTTTCCTCAGGCCCCTCTAGTATTCCAAAAAAGAAAACAATCCATAAAAAACTTTATATAAAAAAGGAAGACCTATCGAACAAAACCCCAAAGCTTATTGAGACATTTGGGACTCAGGCACCACAGTTTCCCCAATCCCTAAAGAGTCGTTAGTATCGCAGTTCATTGGGCTCTCAGGGATACTCCCACATTTGGGCTGATCAGGCTGTAAGAAAATAAGAGGTCCAGCACCAGGATCAAAAGGAAGAGTAGCATCTTCGATTGAGCCCTGGACTTGGGCCTATAAAGGAGCCTGCTCCAATGAAGTGTAAGCCACTTGAGGCCCAACTAATCCATTGCCTGAAGTAGATTGCAAAATTCCGTGTTGAACAGCAGGTACTTTTACACTCAAATCCCTCTCTCTTTTATCCACGTGGCGTCCTTCTATTGGCACCATCTCCACATTCTCGTTACGCTCCTGGTGTACCTTTCGCGCACTACCTTCATTTTTCTCAGACTCTGTTGCCCTTTGCTTTTCGCTCCGTACCTTAGTAGTGCGCTTGGGACTACTGTGCGATACCTCAAGATTATTCTGCACCATAACCGCAGGTGGTACGTACTGTTGTACCATATCTTCCACGTTGGCAATCGACGCGAAGCGAGAACCCGCCGCCGCCATAGAGTCTTGCTGATCACCACTTTGCTTTTCCTTGCTTCGGCGAGGACGGCGAGGCTTTTGCACTACCCTCCATTGTTCATCTGTAGATTCCTTAGCCTCAGGAACCACTGGGTGTTTGCTTGACGATCAAGTATAGGCCTTTGAGGTACCAACAGGAACGTCATTATGGAGTTTCTTTTGAGGGTACAGCTCATGCCGATGACCATAGAACCCACAATGAGAACAGAGCATATGAAGACCTTCATATTCAATGACATAGTCCTCACCATCAACCGAGAAGCCTGACATCAGCTGTTTTGTTAAATCTACCAGGACGCACAGTCGAGCATAATGACCACGTAAATGACATGATGTATTAATATCAACCTTTATCGTTTCACCTATTCGGTCTCCAGTGAAGGCTAAAGTTTCCTTATAATAGAATTCCAGAGAAATACTAGGTAGCCGAATCCAAACCGCAACTTTGTCAATTTTAGTGTTAGCCGTCTTGAAACCAGGCTCCCATGGCCTCACCATTAGGTAGTGGTCG
Organism: Acacia pycnantha; assembly: GCA_025563575.1. Taxonomy (NCBI): domain Eukaryota; kingdom Viridiplantae; phylum Streptophyta; class Magnoliopsida; order Fabales; family Fabaceae; genus Acacia; species Acacia pycnantha. Next base: position 603,107 of record JAMWYP010000355.1, read on the forward strand.
TAGATCATCCACGGGCCACCAGTAAGAGCATTCCTGAAATCCTCCCTGTTAGAGAACTTAACAACAAAGAAGTCGTGCCCTATATTGATCAGTTTTGTTACTTCTTTCTTGGCCCATAGTGATTGGACTCTTGCCTCTAATGCTTTGAATCCAATATTTCTGGCCAGCAGTTTGATTATAACAGAGTTTTACCATGCTTTGTACATACGCTTCTTTAGTTTTTCCGAGAAGATGAAGGTTGGAAAATTCCTCTTAGGGTCTTCAATCGTTTGGCAGAGAGGACTGCTATCATCATTTGTCTGAGAGCTATCAGACATTGTATCATCAGAGATGTCTTCATTAGCTCCACCCATATCTTCTTCTACATTAGCGTTGCTACCGTGAGAGACTCCTTTCAGTTTGTCAGCAAAGGAGGTAGCTCCTTTCGAAAATAAAGAATCCTTCTGACCTAGCTTAGCCCACTGACTTTCCAAAACATCAGCCTGATGCATAATATTATTCTTAAGCTTCTTAGAGCTTCGCACTAGTTGATCGTTTTCCTCCCTAGAAGGAGGAACAAGAGCGTTTTTGGAACCAGCAAGAACGAGAGCGTTTTCCATGCTGTAATAGATGCTATTGCAAAGACGTCCAAAATTCGCTATTTGATTGTGGCCGGGTTAAAGTTTGTTAAAAAATTGTAATTTGGTACAAATAGTGGAAGGGTTCAAAGTTAGAGCGTATGCTTATGAGAAGCGAACCCAAAATACAGAGGACTTGTAGTGAGAAAAGAAACAGGTTTGATCCTTAGACGTTTGAGAAGGCCAGAGCAGGATGGTTAGATATAGGCCCAGGTCCATCATTATCATTATATACTAATCCAACATCGGTATATATGACCATTACAATTTCTCCTCCTCTTTTTCCCCCCTTATCCCTTAATCTTTTTTTCGTAATGTTCTGTTAACTAGTATTCCAAAATTAAAAAATTGATTAAAATTATTAAATCTAAACTTTTTATAATCTTCTAAAATTACCCTGGATCAATTGTCATTTTTGCACTAGGCAATTTTTCACAGAACTTATTATATATGATATTGTCATCACAATAGAGTATAACCACAATGTTTAGAATCGACTGTTGTGATTCCTCTGTGTCTAGGGTAACATGTGTAATATCAAAGTATGAACGAAGAAAGGCATGAAATAAAAGCATGTTGATCATTAATTGTGAGGCCAAAAACCTCTGCCCTTCCGTCCCTTGGATAGAGAGCGAGGGACGATAGAGCTTTCGATTTTTTCCCCCCGTATAGTTGAAGAGTTGGATAATAGTTAAAGACAATGAGTATAATTGATCTAGTTATGAAGCAACAAGGTTTAGGTCTAGCAATTAGTTGGTTATGATTAGAGTCGGGAATCAAGCCGAGTCCGTCGGGCCAGTCCGTTTAAACTCTGATCCTTCAAGGGCCGGGTTTAAAATTTAGAGGAATTAAATGAAATTGGCCCTGTAGGGCCTTAGGCTTAAAAGGGTCGACCCTATAGGGCTAAGGGCCCATTAGGCCCTTCTAAGTTTTTTTTAAAAAAAATTAATTATACTGTCTAGACTTGAGAGTTGAGAAATGGGAACCTTAAAAATTTCAATCTCGATCTCTCTTTCCTTTTTTTTTCTTCGAAAATCTCACTCACTCAATCTCAATCTCAGTTTCACAACTCAATCTCGCTCCATCGCTACTTGCACAGTTGCACCGTCAACCGTCGCGCATTTTTTGTGTATTGCATTTTTGTTTATTTGTTAGATGATTCGTATTGTTTGGATATTAATGTTAACCACTTTTATTTGATAATTAAATTAGAACTTCAATTTTTGAAATTTATTAATTATATTTCTTTAAAAAAAAAAGCGAAGGAAAAATAGTTAAAATTTGGAATAGTAACTTCCGGGCTCTATAGGGCCGGCCTTGCCCTAGTGCTCTTAGGCTAGGCTTTGAAAAACAATTGTTTTTTCTTACCCCCGGCCTTGTAGGGCTAGCCCTAATTCCCAACTCTAGTTATGATGCCTTAGGGCCTGTTTGAGATAACGTTGGTAGAAATGGCTCTTTTTCTGTTAGACTTTTTTCTAAAAGTCATATTATTGATGTGATTTTTGTTTAGGATACGGGTTGTAGAAATAACTTTTTTCCAAATAGACATTTGTTTGGCATAGCGTTTGAAAAGTCAGTTAAGATGTAAAATGACTAAAAAGAACATGAATCTTATTGAATATGATATGTGTGTGTGTGTGTGACACATACGCGCGCATATATATGTTTTCTATATGTTGTATACTATGTGATAATTTGGGTTAAAAAATTAAATTTAAATGTAAGTTTACTAAAAAAACAATAAAATTACCATTAAAAAATTTTCCAGGATCGAAATATTTTCTTCCACATCAATTTGAACTTCCTCAGTTGATAGTTCAATATTGCTTTCAGTAGATTTACATACCTACAAGCCCATGCTATTATGTGGAAATTCCAACAGAGAAAACGAAAGCCAGTGTGTGGTTGTTTGGGGGGACAATGGTCATTTTTTCACCAAGAAACCATTGTGATGGTCTAAAAGCTCCAAAAAGTAGCTTCAACCAAGAAGCTACTTCATTCCCAAAAGTCCATAATATCTTGATGTCATATCAAACACCCAAAAATCATGTTTTTACTGTCATTGGGCTTTTTTAACCGCCACTACTGGACCTTTTTCTTGTTTTGAAACCATCCCAAAGTAGGCCCTTAATTTCATACATTAATGTACTTCCGCTTGATACTTATAGATAAACAACATTAATTTATTGATTAATGGGAGATTAAAATCTTGAAATGCCATTATTTGAAGAGCAATTATGTAAGGATATCAATTCCTGCAATTTGAATATAATCAAGCTTCAATGAGCACGACTTAGGACCAACAAGCTCCAATCAATCAAAACAAATTAGATATTCCAAAATGTATGAATGCACTTTTAACTCTGATTTATATTGGTCAAATCGTGTTCCAATGATCAAAGCCAGCTGTTGTTATGAAATATTCGTCTTCCACCCACATTCATGAATAAAATTTATCATGTTTTATAAAATATTAAAACAAAGTGTTAATAATTTGTTATTATATAAGTTATATTTGTATATATATACCCACATATATTATTTTGACATTGTTTTAATATAAAACTTCTGTTTAAAGGATAATATGTGCTTTAGTTTCTTTTTTAGGATCACACATTCAATAATCCAAAAAAGTTAAAGACATAGAAGAGAAACAAATGAATCTATACTGAGGCGTAGAGCCGGGAAATCGAGCCGAGCCCATCGGGCCGGCCCGTTTAAGCCCTGGCTCATCAAGGGTTGGACTTGAAAAATGGATGAGATATTTAAAATTGGTCCTGTAAGGCCGGCCTTGGAAGGCCTCGGGCTTAAAAGGGCCGGCCCTGGAGGGCCCCGGGCCAGTCCTGCAGGCCCTTTCCACTGTTTCTTTTTCCCCTTTTTTAATTTATTAATTTATATATATTTTGTATTTATTATAGAGTTATTTATCCATTTAACTACAAATACATAATAACCATACTCTAATTTTATGATTTGATTTATTATTTGTTGTAAATAAAGATTATGGATGTGTTCATGACGCGGGAGAAGAAATTTATGATATTCTTACTCATGAGCTAGAGGCTACTACTCAAAGTGAAAAACAATCAAATGTCGTTGAAATTGATGATAGTGGCGAAGATGACGACAATAATAGTCATCGTATTAATGTCGCTTAGTGGTATGCTTCTTATGTTTTATGTGAGTTAATTATGAGCATAGTTTGCTTTTGATTATGAATTAGTGACAGTGCTTATTTGTTGGATGATTCATGTTGTAATTTACTAATTATATTTCTTTAAAAAAACGGAGGAAAAATAGTTAAAATTTTGAATAGTAATTTTCAGGCCATGGAGGGCTGGCCCTGGCCCTGGTGCTCTCGGACCGGGCTTTGAAAAACAGATGTTTTTTTTTACCTCAAGCCCTGGAGGGCTGGCCTTGTTAGGCTCTGACCCTTCACGGACCGGCCCTCAAGGGCCGGGCCAGCCCGATTCGCAGCTTTACTGAGGCATCACAAATTAAGGGACTTGATAATAATATTCACAGTTTCTACACTTTTCCTTTGCCACGTAAAAAGCCCAAAAGGACATATATCTTCTACGGATAAATGATACTCCCTCCTATCCTAATTATAAGATTGGGTTGATTTTTTTTTAAGAGATTAAAGAAGCTAAATAAGTTACCTAATCATATCATATATTGTGTACCAGTAGATTATATTAGTTTATTAGTAAAACTAATTAGTTTGGAGGAAAAAAAAATATTTTAAAGTAATTTAATTAGCATTCTTAATTTTTCCAAAAAAAATCAACTTGATTTTATAATTAAGACCGGAGGTGGAAGTAATAGTTCACCAATTTTCTCATAAATTAAACGTAATTATCCCACATGGCAAATAAAAATGGAAGCCTATACATCCACTTCTTATGTTAATAAACCCCCAATTCTTATTCATATTTGTGAGTCTCTGATACAAAAGAGCAAAGATAACTGTTGGAAGCATCACTTGTCTCACCATAAATCAATATATATCAAGATCCTGGTATCTAACATGCATATATTTACTAGACTATATCTCATAACCTAAAAATGGATCTAAACATATACAGACTTACTCATTGAACCTGAATGATTTTGTTAGTAAATTTAGTGCATATAGACGAGACTCTTGATATTCCACTCTTCAAATTTTGAGGCTTCCTCTTTTTCCTCTGTTATCTCTACAATTTCATCCATTGAAGAACATCCGCCAAGCTCAAATGACGTGATCATTGAACTTGAATGTATCATCAGTTTCAGGCAAATCTTGCTAATAAAAAGAAGGCTTTTGACAAGGCAATTCTAAGTGTTGCTCATCTCCGTCGAGCATTTCCACGACTTTGTTCATTGAAGAACGATCACTAGGCCTAGTTTGAATGCACCACAACCTAGTGATCATCATTTTCCTTGCCACACTTTCATTTCTTCCTCTCTTGCATCTTCTATGTTGATTTCATTTCCTTCGTTTAGTTTAGCATATACCCAAAACCAAAAGTAAAATTGACTTGAGTATTCAACCAACACATTCAAATTCTTCCTTTTACCAGTTATTTCTATTAATAGCATCTCAAAGTTATAAACATCGACTTTGTACGTAGGAGATTCCTCCCACATTTTTGTAGAACAATTTAGGAGCAATATATCCTATAGTTACACTTACTGGGTTAGAGACACAATGCTATTATTTATAGGATAAAGTTTTGCAAGGCCAAAATCAGAAACCTTGGGGATGAAGTTATCATCAAGAAAAATGTTGTGCAGCTTTATATCAAAATGCCAAATTTGCATGTTGCATCCTTTATGTAAATGGTTACTATCATGAGCTATTCAGAGAGAAATGACATACAAATGATACAATTGATGAAGACTCAAGGATTGTTCAAAAAGTCTTGGGGGGAGGGGGGGGGGGATAACAATGAGATCTCGAAAGATATAATTATCCAAAAGTCTAATAACAATTAAGGTGTACTGAATAATGCTAATAACAATATATTTATACTAATTACTTATTATTCGAACTTCTTGATAATTATGTTTATTCAATTCGTTGGGACCTTATTATGATTCCCTAAAAGTCTTTGCGTATTTAATTTAGACATTGACTCACAACACAGTGTTATTCCATATGTCATAGGATATTTAAATACATTAAATGATGTTAATAATAAATTAAGAAACTGCTAATATCGCACAAAATCAGCAGCTGAAAGCTAACAATTAAAATCCAACTAAATCAGCAAATACATGACCGATTAATAGGAGAAACAAACTCTACTAATTTATTTTTCAATTTTCAAATTGTAACATATTCCTACAAATCAACAACTAATTAATTAACAGCTAATGAGCCATATCTCAACACTTCTTACATCAGTAAATGCACATGCGTATCTTCATCCTCAAAGCTTCAAACTTTTGTCTCTCAATAAAGCTTTAGTTAGTGAGAAAATATCAGCTACTTGATGAAATGTGCTGCAATAAATCGTTTGACTTCACCTCTCTGGTGAAATATAACTTCATATTGAAAATGCTTAGTTTTCCCATGAAAAACTGGACTCTTAGATATTGCAATAGCTGCTTGCATTGATTGTCCTCTTAAGTTGGTGCGCTTTCCTATTGCATAAACTGTAAATCAATCAGCATCTTCCTTAGCCAAAGAGCTTGCTTAACAGCTGCATTTGCAGCTATGAATTCTGCTTCTGCAATTGATTGAGCTACCACTTCTGGCTTCTCTGAACCCTAAGAAAATACCCCAGAACTCAAAGTAAAACAATATCATGAGATGCTCTTCATATTATGCAAAGATCCTCCCCAATCTGAATCAGAACATCCTTCCTTTTTTTTTTTTTTTGCCAACAGAACATCCTTCCAATTTGAACACTTGATTACATTTATACTGAATAGTGAATACCATAATCAAGAGATCCTTTAATATATCTTAGGACTCTTTGAAGGGCCTTGTAATGATTTACTGTAGCATAATGCATAAATCTTGAAAGAGCCCTGGCAACATAGTTGATATTAGGTCTAGTAGTAGTCAAAGACATGAGATGGCCAATAAGACTTCTATAAGTGCCTTCTTCAGTTTTCTCTGCAGCATCATTCTTACTCAGCTTCTCCATTTCCAGAAAATAGGACATAGCCCCAAGATATGTTATTGCTAAGACTTTCTGCATTTCTTACTTAAATAAATCAACTTGCTCAATGTTGCTTCCTGTCACCAAAAGATCATCAACATATAAAGAAACAATTAATAAATCAAGATGTAAGTGCTTGGTGTGCAAAGTTGATTCCTTAAAGCTTGTATCTCACTAATAAGAAGATGTTAGTCTTGGCACTCGATGCTGCTATACCTGCCAGCCATATTTGTTTTTTGGGGAGGGTTGCAGAGGCAAAGATCATGAGAGGAGAGTGATAGACAAGAAATTACAATTCAAATTGATGAAGAAGATGCTAAAATTGCCAAATAAAAATAAAAACCAGGAAAACTATTACTTAAGTGCATTTCGAATCATGACACGATCAACTGTACGATTTCTACCAATAGAAGCTTGTGGTTCAAATCCTTTTAGCAACAAATAACTGAGAGAGCAACAAATATAATCCATTACATGAAAAGCTTTCAAATGCTTTGGAGCATTAAATATATGTGTCTCCAAGATCTTAACCCCTTCCAAGGACATGCATGTCTCTTTCTCAAAAAGATCTCCTTCCTTAATATATCCCATGATGTAAAAAATGGAAGCCTAACATCCATTTCTCATGTTGATACAAATGACTTGTTATTCATAACTAAGAGTCTCTCGTAATAAAATAAATTCTCAACATGTATTTTACAATGTTATATTGATCTCTCATCTTGTTTAGTTAAAAATGAGGTTGTTTCTCGAGGATTATTCACTGAAGGATCACAGGATGATGGAGGCGTTGAACATAAATGATAACTAACATCAATTGTTGGTGAATCTTGTGCACGTAGAAAAGGCTTGTGAGGCAATACTAACTCTTGCTCCTCTCCTTCAAGCATCTCTACATATTTGCTCATTGCAGGTTGACTGCTTGACTTGGAACGCGGTCTTGAAGTTGAATGATTATAATCATCAATTGCTGGTAAATCTTGTGGATATAGATAAGGCTTTTGAGGCAATTCTAAGTCTTGCTCATCTCCCTCAAGCATTTCCACAACTTTGTTCATTGAAGGACGATCGCTAGGCTTGGTTTGAATGCACCACAACCCTACGATCATCATTTTCCTTGCCAATTTCATTTCTTCCTTTGTTGTGCATCTGCTATGCTAATTTCATTTCCTTCATTTAATTGATCGTAAGCCCAAAAAAGAAAATAAAATTGACTTGATTGCTCGGCCAAAGTTTTTCCTTCTACCAGCCATCTCCATTAGTAACATCCCAAAGCTATAGACATCAACTTTATAGGAGACTCCACCTACATTCTTATAGAAGAGTCAGGAGCCATGTATCCTGTAGTTCCCCGTGCTGCAGTTAGAGACACAATGCTATAATTCTTATAGAGTTTGGCAAGGCCAAAATCAGAAACCTATGGGATGTAGTTGTCATCAAGAAGGATGTTATGTGGCTTTATATCAAAATGCAGAATTTGCATATCACACCCTTTGTGAAGATGTTCAATACCACGAGCTATTCTGAGAGAGATGGTATACAGTTGGTGAAGATTCATGGATTATTTTTTATCACCAACAGGTTTAGAGAGAATGTATTTGTCAAGAGATCCATTTTGCATGAATTCATAAATAAGAGCACGGTTTGATCCTTCCACATAGTAGCCGATGAGCTGCACCACATTAATTGGTGGATTCTATCAAGTGTAGCAACTTCGTTGATGAAATCCTAACCATTGGCGTTAGCCTTGTCCAACATCTTGACGGCCACGTCACGACCACTTCGAAGTTGTCCTTTGAAAACAGAGCCATAACCTCCTTTCCCAAGTTCCACTTTAAACCCTTGGTCATCTTCTTGATGTCTCTGTAGGAGTACCTTATAGGCATGATGTTGATGTTGTCGCTTTGCAGAAATTCTTCAATATATGCTCTCATACATTGATAAATGTCTACTTCGCCATTTATAGGTCAACAGGGCAATGACAAAGGGAGCTTCCAGCACAAATTTAGCTCCAGTATAAAGAGATGTAAATGAAAATTTAAAATGGAACATAGATAATCAGAACACATCTTTTAACTTAAACTAGCTTGTATTAAGTTTATATTGTTTGGCTAGTTATTGCACGGTCTACTCTTGTACTCTCAAAAATTATTTTTTGAGATAAGTTTGTTAAAGCCATGAAATACCTAATAATATCAGAGCGTAGATGTATGTCCAATAGTATGTCGAGTAGTCTGCAAACAGAGTAAACAAAAATTGATATCGGTTTCTCTTGCAAGAACAAGGTATATGATTAATGTGAAAATAGTTAGTGGGAAATGGAATAGGTTGTCAAGTTGTTAAATTAGTATGAAGGTGAATTCTTGGCTCTAGCTGTTCCTTCACAACCAGTGAACAAATATTTATACATATAGTATAAGAGAAATAAAATAAAAACACACTATCATTCAATAAATAGTATAGCAATTAAATGAATAGCTCATAAAAATCATTTGTGAAGGAGGAAAAGGTTTGTGCACTGGATGACAAAAAAGTTATGACTATATATAAAAAGTAGAGATTCATGACTATCTTTCTTTTTTTAGTGATCCCGTGTAACTTGCAAGCATGTATTATGCCGGCCGGCTTAAACCAAAAAGAAAAAAAAAAAAGTTAGAAGTTATCATGGGATGCCTTACCCGAAATAATTCAAAGGATCCTTTGAAAAATGTTTATCCTTTCTGCAACTACACCAGACAAACAAATGTATTTGTAGGGATATCATGTGTTAGAATATTGTAAAATAAAACATTCAATGACGTATCAATAAAATGATATCCAAGAAAAAAAATATAACATATAATATATTCCTTATGACTAATCAAAAATTGAATAACATTTCAATTTTAAAAGTAAATGATATTTTATAAAGGAGAATTTAGTTTACCAATATTATGTCTTTTTCCATCATTATCATATTTATACCACACTAAGCATAGTAATGTAAAAGTATTACTCGTCTGATTTAGTTGTTAGAAAATTGTTGTTAATGGTACTGATTTAGTTGTTAATGACCTACCCGTTAACAACTATATCAGCCCCGTTAACAACTATATTAGCCCCGTTAACAACTCACCCAAGATTCTAACAATCCCAAAAAAGGTCTTAGGGCCTTTTCTGGGATTGTCAGAATCTTTGGACCTTTTTTGAGTTTTTTCTGTTAAAAGGGCCCTGAAATAAATTTTCCCCATTTTATATAATGCATCGCGAGGCACTTCTATCAAAATAATGTAAAGACATCGTGATTCGTGAGGTTAGAGGCCAGGATAGGGCGGGCTAATAAATAATCCTCCGATACTTTTGAGATTTTTTTTTTTCTTTAGGTGTGTTCCTTAATATAGACAACTCTTTTTTTTTAAAAAAAAAAAATAATAATAATATATAAACTATTTTTTCTTCTTCATTTATTAAGATCTTATCGTCTAGTATCTCACTCAGTTTTGTAGCATCTTTCAACATAAATGTCTTCTCTATAACTCGAATATGATATCTAAAAAAAATATAGTTGGTTTGACATAAGGGCGGACCCACGTTTAGGATTGGGGGCAAGTACCCCCTTCGAATTTGAGAATTTTTTTTTTTTTAAATTCAAGTTAAACAAGTTAGTATTAACATTATTTGTCTACTTTCTTTGAATTAATACATGTTTGAATGATTGTCCACCCTTAATACATCAAGATTGCACTTCATAATCAGATGGGGATGAATGGTTAAATAAATGATTGTTTAGTGCCTTATATTGAAAAAGATGTATTTGATAGCTGTTTTTTTTTTTTTTTTTTGTTGCCTATCCAGTATTCAGAGCTTTACTCTGACTGATCCGAATCCAACCCGAGTCGCGCACCTGGCTATGGTGGGTGAGTCTCCTAGCGGAATTTTTCTGCATTCATAAGGCTCAAACTCAAGATCTTGCTTAAACAACACAAGCCGCTTACCACTTGTGCCAACCCCCATTGGTTATTTGATAGCTTTGATAATAAGGCAATTGTGATGGAGTTCCAAAAAAATAAGGCCTAGAAGGATGACATTATAATTATTTTTATTGTAATATACTTTTTTATTAAAATATATGTACTTAAACTTATTGAGTGTCCACCCTTCATTATAATTTATGTAGCTGCATTTATTTCTAACAGTATTTAGCCTTTCTTTTCTAAATGGCAGGTTTGTAAAATAATTGTCTCTCTTATTACGTCATTAGTATTCACTTGATTTCATAAATATTTTTTATTTATTTACATTCTTTTATTTTTTAATGCATTTAAAACTTTCACTTATAAAATAAATGGATATCACTCTATGACAGTAAAAAAATATATCTTCGTGATGGGTAAATTAAGAAATAAAGAAAAAAATTATAAATTAATAAAAATGAAACAAATAAGAGAAGGAGAATAGAAGGGAGTAACTCGAGTTTTTTGACGTGGAAGTGTCAACGTGCTTATCATAATATCTTGGTGATGGGGGATAAACTCTAAAAAAAAAATGTGCGGTTATGGTGGAAACGTGGGAGAGAAGTTTTTTTATTGACAGGGAATTGAATCGATTAGGGGACTCACCAGAGTAGGGCCAATAAAAATAAAGGTCAAAGTCATAAAGAAGCATATTGTGAATGTCTGTGCATGACCAAGCAGACTGGTTCTGGTTGTTGTTCAGAGCAGGCCACGATACATCATTTCTATACGGCAACCATCCTCTAACCCCATAGCCATTACATATCCGCTGCCAACATAGGCATACGAATACGACGACGAAGAAGAAGTTATAGAGCCATTTGAAGTGTTGAAGCAAAGGGCTGTGTCCACAAACCCAGGGGATTCCACAGGATGTTCACACGTTATGTATAATCGTATATCATATATGTTATCAATCCAAACCAGGCGATATATGGATCCCGCCTCCGTCTGCTAAAATTGTAGGCTGCTAAAGAATACTCAGGAAGGGAATATGAATCCAACTCCTCAATATTAGCATCCCCAGTGGCGGAGCTACAATAGGTCATGTGAACGCACTTGCACACATAAATTCCCCAATTTTTTTTTAAATGAACAAAAATGAAACCTTCCTTTCTTCGTGCAAAGTCACTCTGCTGACCTAAATCTCGATGTCGAACCAGAGCAAAAAAAAATTATGACCTAACTCTCGAATTTGAACCAGATTGAGTGAGACCTTCATTCTCCACCGTCTCACCTTCAATCCACCACCGTTCATACTATAGTCGCCGACCGTCTTAGCCTTCCTCCTCCAATCAAGGTCCCTCTGCTACTTTTTTTTTTTTTTTGTCCTTCTCTATTTTGTGTAGATGAAGGTTGCTAAGCTCTTTGATTTGGTGAATGTCTTCTGATCGTCCAATTTTGAAGCAGTTTGTAATGTTCAAATCAATTAAAACAAGATGTGTATATTCATGCTGCTGAAACTGGTTTATTACAGGTTGCTTTCTAGGAATTCTATTCTGGTTAAATAATGCTTGGTTCGCAACCACTTTGCCGCATTCGTTTATATTTTAGTCGGCGCTCCTATTTGATAGCGACTTCGGTAAGTGCACCGGTCATTATAAGTAATAAAGTAGTGAGAAAAAGATCGTCCCACGAGGAATAGTACTCCAATCACTAATTCGCTATTTTAGATTTAGTTGGATAAATAGAGTGATATGGGGTGAGTTGTAACCAAACAGAATTTAAAGAATTAACTAAAGAATAATAATTAAGAATCAAGAATTTCAAGAACAACGTTTTGGAAAAGGTACTCTAATCAAGAAAAACGCAGCTAGGGATGAAAATCCCCCTATGTTCCTCCAAGTATTCGAACTGAATGCCTAATTGATTATTATTCCCACGACTGACGATCAATTCTCTAAAATTAGACTAAGTCTCAATGTCTTGATGCTACCTTAATCCGTTATCTTTGAAAACAACCTAATGTCTTAGTATTGTTTGGAAAGATCAATTTGTTTACCAGAATTATGAGATCGCATAAACTCGTAAGCCTATGTCTAGGTCATGCAACTCTACGATGAATTAACGGTTCTAGTTAAATGTACCAACATCTCTATTGTCATACACCAACCTATAAACAATCTAAAAGACGATCAATCTTTAAAAAAGCTTTAAGCAAAGATAATTCATTCAATCAAGAAAATAACGATTAATAAGGAATTCAAATAAATACTTTAAATTCACATAGGGTTCATTCTCGCCCTAACTACAAAAGAAAACTAGTCAAGCATGACTAGGTTAACAAATTAATAGAAAAGAGATAAAAACCAAAATCGTTCTTGCGTCTCGTTCCGCGTCTGTGCGTTCTGAATTGTATTCGGCTCCTCCAGTCCTGTCCGTGCGTCTCCGTCCTTTGCGGCGTTCTCCCTCTTCGTTCCGTCTAATTCTAATATATATATATATATATATATATAGGTTGTGCGTTTTTTCTTTCTTTTTTTTCGGCTTCTGCGTCTTACTCTGTCCCATATATATATATATATATATTATTGCTTGGGATATTTTGTCTTTGCGTTTTGTTGTCCAACACGTCTCTATCCGAATCATTCAAGATGCAGGTACGTCTTTTTTTTCTTCTCTCCATTCGGTTATTATATTATAATATAATATATATAATATAACAATATATTATATTATATCTTTCCAATTTAATTTGTTGTTTCTCTCAGATCACATAATATCTCCTACACAACAAAATAGGATATCAATAGATTTTCTGTTATGATATTCTTTTATCCTATATTTAATTAAAAGATAGATAAGTACATAAAGATAATTAAATAAGTACAAAATCTTAATAAATTCAATCCAATATATCCCAGATCTACCTTTATTTAATTATAAAATATATACTTATCACTATTCAACTCCAAATTAACCACCATGTGATATTTTACATTCAAATTTTAATTATCATGATGAATAACTTAGTTTTCAAATGTTTGTTTCACATCTATCTTGAGCATTTTCTGTCTTTTAAAGCTCAGATTAAGATGGTTTTAATAACAAAATTTCACCCGAATGCTGACAGTAGCCTCAAGTTGCAAGCCAAGCATACTTTTAATTTTTCATCTCCATCTGTTGCTGAGTTGCTTTTGTTTAATTTCATTTTGATAATTTTTGGGCTTGATCAAAATTCCCCCCATATTTTATTGTGATTACATACTAATCCTGGTATTTCACTTGCTTTGTTGGGTTGTGTAGTTTGAATAAATAGTCTTTTGTATTATCTATTATTCATTACATCCGATGAAGATATAATGCAATATTTTCAAGGAATGAAGAATCGAGTTTTGTTGTAATAACTTAATTGATTCTTGATTATTATTTTTCTATGTTAAAAATTGAAGTTTTCTTTTCACTAATTGTGTGGACATAAACTCAAAGTTTTGGCTCCGCCACTGAGCATCCCTGACTCTGATTGTGTGGTTCTCATAATTAATGGACAGAACTCTGTATCTCCCAGATTGCCAGTACATTAACAGTTGGTTTTGCTCGCAAGACAGGTTGTACCTGTGATCACCACACTTCTCTGGAAAGTCTTTTAGCCGAAAAGAACTGCTAATGTTGTGATCTCCGCACAAATTAGAACAGTTCGGGTGTCCATCCAATGCGTTTCTAGTTCTGTAAAACACTGTTAACAGAAACAGAGGCACCAGTACCAGTAATTTTCCTGAAGAGAAATACTGTCCCTTATCACGATGAACTAGATGAAGAGTAATTAGTAATCTCAACTCCGGCAAGACATATCAAAGTCCTTTAATTTCAATCTTGTACTTCGTATAACCAAGAAGTTTCCTAGAAATATTTTTGTTGACACTTACCCACAGTGGACACGGCTTTCCTCCTTTCAAAGAAGAAGGAAAAAAAAAAAAAGTGAACAGTGTATATTTTTCACAAGAAATAAATAGAGTGACAAATTACCAATACCTCCAAATCTTTTTAACTCTGAAGGCATGTGAACAAGAAAAAGGGCCAGCGCAACTACAAGAAACCTAGTGCAAGGCTTAAAAATAATCCAAGAAGAAGAGTGACAATCCATAATGATCAAAAATTAACTTGGTTTTAATTAGTATATTTAGAACTTAGCCTTTTGTTGTATGTTGTGTGAAGAATGCAATATGTAAAGTATATATATAGGCCTTCTTTTTATCATATGATGTGTTCAAACCAAGCATAATAACATTGGAAACGATTCATTGTTACCTGTTTTTTCAGTATTTGTTCTCTATCATATGTTGAGTGTAAAAAAAGTTTGTTTTTAGTTAGTTAGAACTATTTCGAGCAAAAAAAAAAAAAGTTAGTTAGAACTATATATATTCTGTAATGTATTTCTTACAAATTATTAATTTAATTAACTAATTTTTTAAATTATACAAATTAATTATCTAGCATTCTAGTTCTTATGTTCCGGATTGAGAGTATTTGTTTACATCTGCTAGTCTAGCGTTTATTTAGTGGACGGAAAATTAAGCTCTGAAACGCTACTACAGAATTGAGGCTACCGTCAGTTTGACTTTGTCTCTAGTCTGTTTGGATAACTTCAAATAATAGGTTTTGGAAATAAAATTTAGGTTTTGGTAAAAATTTATCAAACACTCCAAAATTATCTAAAAACTATTTTGCATCAAAACCTAAGTTTTGACAAAAGTTTATCAAACACTTCAAAATGATCCTAAAGTTATTCTGCATCAAAGCCTAGGTTTTGGAAAAAACTATTTTTTACAGATTTTTCTCTCTCATCTGCCATCATCATCATTTTTTTAGTATTAGTCAGTATCTTTAGGTATTTTTTAGTACCCTTCAGTACCCTGAAATATTTTTTCAATATCCTAATTTTTTTTTCAAAATCATGAAATATTTTTTCAGTATCCTTAAAAGCATCTTTTTAATACTTGTCAGTATCCTAAAATATTTTTTCAAAATCATTCATTACTCTGAAATATTTTGTCAATATCCTAAAATAAATTTTCAAGATCATGAAAGATTTTTTTCAGTATCCTTAAAAGCATCTTTTTAGTACTCATCAATACCTTGAAATGTTTTTTTCAAGATCAGTTATTACTCTAAAATTTTTTTTCATTATCCTAAAATAAATTTTCAAGATCATGAAATAGTTTTTCAGTATCCTTGAGTATCTTTTTAGTACCCGTCTGTACCCTGAATTTTTTTTTTTTTCAAGATCAATCATTACCCTAAAATATTCTTTTAATATTCTAAAATAAAATTTTTAAGATCATGAAGTATTTTTTCAATACCAATCAGTACCATTAAGTATTTTAATTTTGTACACAAATTTATGTAATTTTTGGTATTTATTATTATGAAATATAATGTTTATAGTATTTAAAATACAACATTATCCTTTATATACCATTATACTAAAAGCTAATGTCATTTTTGGTAAATTTGACCCTAAAAAGTTATTCTGATAACAATATCCACACACTGTCATTTTTATACCGAAACTATTTTCCAAAAGCCATTTATACCTCGTAAAATTCCAAAAACAATTCTCAAAAAGCTAAATCCAAAGGAAGTGTGAAAAAAGGTCATAACTGAAGCTGCCAATCTCAAAATAGAATGATGATTCAAAATTCAACTTGAGCTACATTTTTTTTTTCTTGGTACTTTAATGAACCGTAAAATGTTGTAATTACAGTCATCAACTTATTCCCATAATGTTTGACATGAACAAGAAGTTACAAGGTTTTTTTTTTTTTCATCGACGTACTTGAAAGGACTAATGAAAGTGTTACATATACACTACAAAAAAAGTGTCACTTTGTGGCGGTTAATTTGTAGCAGTCAAAATAAACCGCTACAAATATGTGAATTTGTAGCGGTTTATACCGAAACCGCTACAAATTTGTAGCGGTATGACTCGCGCCAAGTGGCGCGCTGGTTCGTAACGACATTTGTAGCGGTTATCATAAACTAACCGCTACAAAATATGGCGCGAAATTGGCGCCAAATTTATAACAGATTATTTTGTAACGGTTTATTTATAAAAACCGTCACAAATATGGCGCCAGTTTTGAAACCGTTACAAAATGCAAAAAAAAAACCGCTACAAATGTGAACCGCTACAAAACTGTTACATCAACCGCTACAAAGTGTGTAATATTGAAATTTGAATATTTCGAATCCCGCCAAGTTTATTTTTTAAAAAAAACTATGTTCATATTTGTAGCGGTTGTTAGTATAACCGTTACAAAATGTGATATTTTGATTTTTTTTTTTAAAAAAATACCAATGAATTTTGTAGAGGTTTTGAAACCGTTACAAAACGCAAAAAAAACCGCTACAAATGTGAACCGCTACATCAACCGCTACAAAGTGTGTAACATTGAAATTTGAATATTTCAAATCCCGCCAACGTTCATTCATTTGTAGCGGTTGTTAGTGTAACCGCTACAAAATTTGAAAATTATATATATTTTTAAAATACTAATGAATTTTTGTAGCGGTTTTTAACCGCTACAAAACATTAAACCGCTACGAATCCGTCACATCAACCGCTACAAATGTTACGTATATCCCTATAAATATCCCCACCACACCTCATCTCTCATTCACACTCACTCTCTCGTTTTCTCTCATTTCTTCCCACTCCTTCTAAAATCTTTGATTTCAATGTTTTATTTTTTACTTCTTATAATACTGATACTATTTTTTGTTTCCTTATCCAGAACTTTAAGTATATTTCCTCAATATTCCTTCTATCATCATCAACTTTCTTTATATAATCAAATATCATCTAATGCACAACATAATTTTTTTGCTCAGAGGTGGACAACACAATAAATCCTTATTATCTACATATTCTCAATATTATACCTACATAATATTTATACTTATCTAACTTAAGTTAATCAGTTTTTAAATATTAACTATTATAATTTAATTTGTCACTTAAATAATAAAAATATTCAATATAATATTGTAACAATGGACACAAATTACGATTTTTTTTTCAATATTTCAATATTTTGTAGCGGTTGTAAAACCGCTACAACAACCACTACAAATTTTAATTTAAATTCGATTAAATATTTGTAGCGGTTTTACAACCGTTACAAAATTTGGGCGCCATTTTTTTCAATATTTTGTAGCGGTTTATCATAACCGCAATGTATATAGTAGCGGTTTATATGTATGTAGTATCGGTTTTTTTAACCGTTACAAATCGGCTTGCCACAGTGCGTTTTGTCGCGGTTCCTCTAACCGCTACAAATGTCGTTTGTCACGTCAAAAACTGTTACAAATAGGTCATTTTAACCGCTACTAATTGTCGTTTTTTTTGTAGTGATAGGTGCAAATTATGGAAGGAAGTGGTGTCAGTTCCTAATCCTACCAATTAATTTAATTATGAATTAATTTATTTGATGCCCCCCTTAACGTTTTAGCAACACTAACCAATTAATTTATTTGGTCCATAGGAAGGAGTTTATTTCCCTTAATGTGTGTGTGTGTATAAGAGCTGTGGGTATTTAAATTTTTTTCATAACAATATCAAAATGAGTATGTCTCCCTCAAAGGTTTAAAATATTAATAGTCAACATTAGATTTTTAATTACCAACATTAGTTTTTTAATGATATTTATCACAGCTTGTTCTTTTCCTAACACTTTCAGGATGATATATAATCCAAAAAAACCTTTGAATGAATATCCACAGCTCCAACACAACAACTTTCAAAACAAAATTAAACCTTATCCTATTCAAAATAAATTTAAAAAAGCCAAATGAAAATGAAGAATGGAAGTTTCAGCATAAGTTTCGGATCAATTTTTTATTTTTTTTTTTGGTCAAAAGTTTCGGACCAATAGAGACTTACTTAGTCAAGCCAATGGTAGAGCTAGGATTTAATGTTTGTGGTTGCACAATTAGTGGTGGGATTCAGGGTGCCCCCGAAATTTTTTTTAAGGAGGATAAAAGGCAACCTACTCCTTCGTAAAGTTTAGGACCAGAAATGAGGTTCAATTGAAAAGTATTTCCAAGGAAATCAATTTAAACAGAACAATATAGTCTAATCTCATGGCATACAGTTACCCAAATGTTGCACAATCAAATTCCAAAGCAACATGCAAGGAAAAATTATTATGGTTTGTCATATGTGATAGGATATTAAAAAGTCAAATATTAACGAAGGAGCAAAGGAGCATAACAAATGTTATAATTCACCAGGTTGTCCACCAGAGAGCACGACACTTTCAATAGGTTCGACACCAAACACCTACATAAAGGAGGAAGGAAAACAATGAGAACACAAATGCATTACAACTCTACACTATCATAAACACATCTTTATACAGACAAGTTTCAAATTTAGGCACACAGTATTGAATAAAATTCAACTTAACATAGAAAAATAATAATCAAAAGTCAACTAAACTATTACAACAGAACGATTATAAAAGCATTCTTTGATTCTTCAGGATAGAGTGCACAATGTAGTAGCTGTAAAGCATCGATTCAGGGAGAAACATCCATTAATGACAAGAGCAAATGCAGGGCAAAATTCTAAAATTGCTTGAGAGAATTATAAGCCTTCTTGCTAACCATAGTATTAATTTTCAGTCCTAAATTAAGGAATATTCAATAATTTGTGCAATGTATCAAGCAACTATTTTTCAATCATGAGTCAAACCTGTGTGAAATTTAATTAGGTATATGTAGTCTCAACATAGATGAAATCTACATCAGTTCAATTTATGGATTGATTGGACTCAGTGAATTTTTATCTTTCATGCATTTTAATGTGATTTCACTTAATATTGATGCCTGACACAAAACGTTCTTGTTGATTTATTTGTTGATACATATTGTTTCAATGGTAAAGGTGGACTCCGTGCAATCATTTACTGGCTGATTACTAACTGTAAACTAAATTAAATGTTCTTCGATCTTACTCTATCTGTGTGTATGTTCATTGTTTTGATTTGATACTTGGTTGTTTTACATTTTGTGGTTGCCTTCAATTATTACTTGACTGTAAAACAGGCCGATGGCAAAAAGAACAAAAAGCAGATGAAGGAAAATACCCAGAGAAGCAGACTGTATTAAGAGTATGAGATGAAGGCAACCCATATTATAACGCATTGCCTTCTTCATCTTTTGTGGCTGTTAGTCTCCGGAGAAGCATGTCTTGGATCTGATACTTCATCCTGCATCTTGCCACACTGCCGCCGAACACTCCGTCTCTCTCTCTCTCTCTCTCTCTCTTCCCTCTTTAGAATGTTGGAAACGAACAAGAGCAGTCATGAGTCAAAAGAATGGAGCTGATACTGCATCCTGATCTTGCCACACTGCCGCCGAACACTCCGTCATTCTCTCTCTTCCCTCTTTAGAATGTTCTCCGTCATTCTCTCTCTCTCTCTCTCTCTCTCTCTTCCCTCTTTAGAATGTTGGAAACGAACAAGAGCAGCGAGTCAAAAGAAAAGGGGAAGAATTAAATTACAACCAGAAAGCTACGAACAAAGAGCAGTGAGTTGGCAGGAGGAAAAAAAGAAGAAGATAATTGTCTAAGCTCAGGTTCGAACTAGGGACCTCATATATAAGAGACTAGTAGACTACCGATATAAACAACCACACCACTAGGCAAGTTGTTACATAGTTCCTTCAACAAATATATATTCTCTGAAATGTTTGTGTCTGCACGTACCCACATAAGCAAGTTTGTGTCTGCACGTACCCACATAAACATCAGCAGTGTGGCTCCGCCACTGAGTCAAGCTATGCTCCAAGGCTTATTACAAATCAAAATAGTTTACTTTTAAACTTTGACCCGTTAAGTACGAGATGATTATTGACGAAGCAGAAAAGGACCCGTCACCTAATTGATACACTTATTTATTAGACTTTGATCACAAGTCTTTCCTACAAAAATATATAGGCAAACGTACACCAACTAAAAGCTTATATTGTTGGAATTTTAATATTGTAACCGTTCATATTAATATTCCATTAATTCTATTAAGTGGCCCACATTAATTTCTGTTTTGTAACCGTCCATTAATTTAGTAACGGCCCAATCAATACGGAATAATTGCTAATTGATACACATTAATGCCTTTCCCTTTTACCAGAGGGGAAAAGTAACGTGTAAAATCTGTTATGGTCTCTGGGTCTGCTCTCTTAAGATATACAGAACGCACACCATCTGCAGAAGAGAGAGTGAAGATTCAGAATATTCATATTTGTAAAGCTTCTTTGTAAGTTCAATCAATGGCTGGAGGTATGAAGATCCTTCATATTAATTCCGCATTGATCTTATGCTATTCAGTTGTTAAGCATGACTAGATCGCCTTTGTTTTCTAACATTTGGTATCAAAGCTACAGTTAATAAGCATCTGCCTTGATTTTCAAAAGTTTTCATGAAATCTGGATTTTCTGAAAAAAAAAAAAAAGAATTCGGATTGTTTGATTTAATCTGTTTTGGTTGTTATTTGCATCGATTTCATGATTATATCAAGCATATTGTATTCTGGATCGGTTTTTCTGTGATTTTTACGGTCAAAAACGCCTTTTTCAGATTATTCAGGCGCACAAATTTCGGGAATTTTGGGGTTGATGGCCGGGTCCTGAACCGGGTAAGGAAGATGATCTACAGTGTTTTTGATTTCTGATTCAAAAAAAAAAAAAAACGCTGCATAAAGGTCGCAGCGCGTTTTGAACGGGGACCTGTTGATGCCTTAATTAAGACATTAAGACATTCTACCATTTGAGCCACATGTTCCTTTATCAAACGTGGACATTTATTATATTTAAAACATTTCCTAATTGATTAACAAATTTTTGGAAATGACAAAATTGGGCTTCGAAACTAAGGTCTGTGGGTGCGTGGTTACGCACACATATATGGCAGGAGATGAATCATTATTGGTTTAAATGATTTATTAATTCATAAGCAAAATTTTTCAAAATGTCAAAAGTGATATTCGAGACAACGCCCTTTCAGATCAATATCTTAATTTGGAACCTTAAACCACTGGGCCAATTGTTCAAATGTGCAGTGCAATTATTCTGGGCATTTAAATCTTTTATTTCCTTCTTGGAAAATTTCTTAATGGGGCCTATTGCATTTTTTAATGGGTTAAGGTGCAAAAATACACATGTGTTTTACCCGTAGGAGCGTCCAGCACCATATACTTTTTTTTGGGAGCAAAAATACACACGAACTTTCTCAAATAGAGCAAAAATATCATCTCTGTTAACTCTGTAAAACGTCCGTTACTTTTACTGTTGGTGGGCTCCACAATTCCACGTGTCATTTTTTCCTCTCACATGAGTCTGACTGCTTTCGTCCTTCTCCTTCCTCACTTCTTCTTTCAAACTTTCTCTCTCTCTCTTTCTAATAAAACCTTTTCATTTCTCTCTCTTCCTCTCTCTTTTTCCGATTCTCCCTTTCGTTTCTAAAAAGCTTTTTGGAAAGCTGATTTTATTTTTTTCTGTTTTCAAGTAATCGCCTAAAATAAGCAATAATAATAAAAAGCTGGAAGAATTTGGCTTTTATATATTAGACTCCTGACTTTCACACACCCACACATATATATAATTCAGATAATATGACTCATATATATATATATATATATATATATATATATATATATATATATATATATATATTAAAAGACTCGTTTATACGCTTTTGGTATGAGTTGAACAAATAACATTGATGGAAGTTTTTTTATGAGTGAATTTTCTTATTTGGGAAGGGGACGGTTTTTACATACCACTCTGGTCCTATTTATAAGTTCAGTTTGACCAAATCTCATATATCAAGGAAAGTTAGGTATCTCAATGATTATAGAGCAAATTTCTAACTTTACCCTCATTTATGAATGGATACCTTTTAAAATTTATTGTCAAATCTCTCTTATCTTTT
The DNA here is from genome assembly GCA_025563575.1 of Acacia pycnantha. Classification (NCBI taxonomy): domain Eukaryota; kingdom Viridiplantae; phylum Streptophyta; class Magnoliopsida; order Fabales; family Fabaceae; genus Acacia; species Acacia pycnantha. Next base: position 625,803 of record JAMWYP010000355.1, read on the forward strand.
TCTCTTCCCAACATAACTTGCAAATCTCTCTCATCATCATTAATATGGGCAAAGTAGTCACAATCTCATTTATTTAGTCAAAATGGACTTATAAGTAGAACCAAAGTTTTTGGTCAAACTGGACTTATAAATAGGACCAGAGTGTGGTATTTATGTAGACACCACAAATTTATTACCCCTATAATAAAATCCTTTTATTTTTTAGGTTTTTTTGTTTTTAAGAGAGAGGAGAACCAATCAGCTGTTTGTGAACAGACAAAGCTCCAGAGCATTGTCTCACATCAGTGGGCGCAATGCGCACCTCTCCTTCAATATCACTGAAGCAAGCTTCGTCTTCTCTAAGTGGGCGTTGGATATCTTTGTGTCCAATCTTCACAGAGCCAAAACCAAATTCAATACTCTTCTGAGAAAGGAAAATTCATTGTGTAAGAAATGGAATTAAATTCACTTCCATTTATGAATTCTGAGCAACTTTTATAAAAAAAGAAAAAAAACAATTGTCTGTTTTGCTGTTATACAATCCAGGAAACTTGTAGAATTAAACATCTCCAGAACCAGAAGCATGAGGAGGAAGGTAAAATGAACAATCTCATCGTGTTTTCTTCAATCTGTGATGGATCGGGCAAACAAAATTCTAGTTGAGTCACGTACGTGTAAATTATAAAAGCGTTAATTAGCTAGGTCTCCAAAAACCCAGTCATTCTTAGAATAGAATTATGGACACAACTCAAATCCCGGCCCTTGAGGGTCTGGCCATTCCCCGTGCACAGGAGAAGGCCATTTTCTCGGTGATCCTCCGCTCGACGATCACGTGCGGCGGAACCATCCCTTCGTCCTCCCATTCCTCATCCAGCTGCTCCTCCGCGTCCATACATCGGAATATGCTCTCCGGAATGTTCACCGGCAGCGAATTCGCCACGATCTGCTTCCAAGTTCCAGCAGAGGTTGAGAATCGGAAAGAGAGAGGAAGAGTGAGAAAAAGTTTGAAAGAAGAATCGAAGGAGAAGGACAAAAGGAGTCAGACTCATGTGAGAGAAAAATATGATATGTGGAATTGTGGGGCCCACCAACAACAAAAGTAACGGACATTTTGGAGGGTTAACAGATATGGTATTTTTGTTCCATTTGAGAAAGTTCGTGTGTATTTTTGCTCCTAAAAAAGGCTTATGGTGCTGGACGCTCCCGAGGATAAAACACATGTGTATTTTTGCACCTTAACCCTTTTTTAATCACCTGGACCATACTTGTTTATTTTCTTAGCAACCTATTTTATGTGAAATGTATTTTCTTACATTCATTTAATTGTTTAAATTGAGAAAAATTAATTTTGGCAACTTATACAATTGTTCTGAGTTATTTAATTGCCTAAATATTTCAGAAAAATTAATTTTAGACAATTAAATATCTTTTTCAAATTGTTGAAGCCAACTTTAAGTTGAATTTTGTCAAAATTAATTTTTTAAACAATATTTGGATACATAAAACAGTGGGAGGATTTTTCCTTTCAATTTGATTATAATCCCTCCATTAAGATGTGCATATATTGGATTTATTTTAAATGCACAAAATAGTGGGAGAATTTATCTAAGATGATTATTTAATCACATTTATTTGATTAAATTGATCAATAAAATTCTCATTAAACATTTGTGCATATTTGGAATATAAATGCACAAGATTAATTTTGGCGATTAATATTGGTAATATTAATTTAATCAAAGTGGGAGGATTGTATTTAGTCATTTATGTTGATTAAATTAATTAATCAAAATTCCTATAGACATTATATGTGTGTATGGTATTTACATCGCACATATTTGATATTAGTGATTAGCATACATATTTGTTTAAGGAATAGCTACAACATCTTTATGCAAAAATTGTATGCATATTTAATCACTTATATGTTATCCCATATCATAATTATGATTATATGTGCAATTAGTATATGTGATGTCTTTGTGATGAGTATGTAGAATTGAGGAGCAATTAAAACATCCTCACTAGACACATACACTCTATGTTTGTTTTGATTAAACAAAATACATCACATAAAGATTTAAAGACATCAATTGTAATTAAAAATGTGGTTATAATTAATCTTTGCCCACAGGTAGATAATTATAATCATAGTTTTAATTAGAGTGGAATAGAATGACATTATATTTTCTAAATTGCCCACATGTATTAGGAGATATAACTGCATTCTAGTTTCACCGATTTGAGATAAACTCATGCTATGCTAATGTCTTTGCCCACAAATAGACTTTAGTGATATGAATTTATAATGTATGTTTTCGGATTTTAAATATAAATTTGAAAAATTTATTTAAATTTGGATTTCATGTGAGTATTATACATATTCTGTTATTTGCATGAATTAATTATACATGCAATATTGAGTTGAATAATATGCAAAACATGAAAATCCAATTTTATTTTTAATATTGCTTATAGTTTGTTGCAATATTAATTATTAATGTTTAGTGATCTATATATTTTTGATCAATTAGAGAGTAGCCACACATCTTTAATTAGTCAAAATTATATATTAAATTGTATGATCACATAAAAACATTAGTTGTAATTAATCATATGTGATATAGTATATTTTCCCACAAGAATTTTTATTATATTTTGTATGATTAATTGGGATATAATGTCAAATTATGTTCTTAATTTTCCCATAGGAATTAAGAATAAGGAAATAATTTGATAATTGTATCATAAAGTTATATATGGATCTAATTGAATTATAACTTTAGCCCATAGGCAAGTTGTATGTCAGTAGATTCATGTTTTTTTTAAGCATGATTTACATTGGTAAAACATGATATAATTTATTTGTCTCAAATTTTAGTTATAAGCATGTATGTTCAATACTATTCAGTCTTACAACCTGGTAATTTCTCTGATATGAAATGAGACATTCCCGAACTTAAGGGTGATAACTATAAAATTTGGAAGAGACTGGTTACTCCGCTTCAGACTATGCTGGCTGCATACTTAAGAAAATCTACATCAGGATATATATTTATGCTAGTCAGTGGAGTTATTTCATCGAGTAGTAAGAAGCAGTCTTTAATTGCTACTTCCATAATATGAGTTGAGTTCATATTTTTTTGAGACTCCTTCACATGGTGTATAGATGAAGAGTTTCATTTAAGGCTTAATATTTAGGCCATTGAGGTTATATTGTAACAATTAGTTCTTTGTTTTTATGGCTAAGAACAACTAAAGTGACAGTCGAATTAAGCACATCGACATTAAGTATCTAGCCATAAAAGAGTGTGTTAAAGATAAAGCAGTGGTTATTGAACACATAAGCACTGAATTGATGATTAATGATCCTTTAACTAAAGGCATGCCTACATTGAAATTTCAGGATCATATAAAATAGGGACTTGGTTTCCTAATGTGATTTTCGTTGTAAGAACGATGTTATTTATGAAACTCTATTTGTGATATTTTCTCATTTCAGTTTTGTGCACATATTCATTTGGAGAAATATCATTAAAGTTTGGACCTAGAATAAACGTAGGGTTTATTCATTAAGTTACTTGGGCTTGGGAAACATGATGCACTGTGATACATGGATGATATTACTCGCTTTAAGAGGACCTATCGCTATGATCCATGCATTTTGTTTCTCAGAGGCATATACTGAAGTATGTGGACCAAGTAGGAGAATGTTGGAATTTTAATATTGTAACCGTTCATATTAATATTCCATTAATTCTATTAAGTGGCCCACATTAATTCATGTTTTGTAACCGTCCATTAATTTAGTAACGGCCCAATCAATACGCAATAATTGCTAATTGATACACATTAATGCCTTTCCCTTTTTAATCTCTGTGATGACCAGAGGGGAAAAGTAACGTGTAAAATCTATTATGGTCTCTGGGTCTGCTCTCTTAAGATATACAGAACGCACACCATCTGCAGAAGAGAGAGTGAAGATTCAGAAGATCCATATTTGTAAAGCTTCTTTGTAAGTTAAATCAATGGCTGGAGGTATGAAGATCCTTCATATTAATTCTGCATTGATCTTATGCTATTCAGTTGTTAAGCATGACTAGATCGCCTTTGTTTTCTAACATATATATCCAATTTGAATAATTTTCAACCCATTTTTTATGATACTTACAATAAATCCACACAAAATGCAATTTGGATGCAAATATAAGTCCTACAATATTAAAAATATATATATTGTTTTTCCGGTAAATGTGTAAATGATGAAATCATGTAGTTGTACGTATTTAATTAGTTAGCATGATTTGAACACTAAAAACTCTTGAAAAATGTTTTACTCTCATCGATGAGTTCTTTTCTCAAACGGAAAATTAAGCACTGAAACACTACTACTACTACTACTACAGAATTGAAGCTACCATAATCAATTTGACTGTATTGGTTTTTGTGTGAAAAGAACTCATAATTGAAGCTACCAATCTCAAAATGTTGTAGTCATCAAACTACTCCCGTCATTTTTGACATGAATTAGAAGTTACTATTATTTTTTTTCCCATGGACGTACTTTTTTTTTTTTTGCTAAAAGGGTGGCCCAAGGCCTAAATTACAAATAACAGATTACATCAATGGGGACCTTAACCCCGGACTCTCCTGAATAATCTAGGTCCTTAAATCAGACGGGCACTCATTCAGAAAGATAGAACAGGAAATGCCCCTCTTTGCTAACGCATCCGCAATTCGGTTAGAATCCCTCGAGATACATCTAACATCCATCAAAATAAATCTCTAGCTTTCAAAATAACATTACTACAAGTCAAACAGTCGTGATCCAACAAAAGGTTAACGACAGAATCCGCATCAGACTCCAAGATGATCTTTAAAGCCCGAGTCCCAGCGATGCAAGCCCTTCAAGAACCGCCCATTCCTCAGCTTCATTAGCCCGACAGTCACCAATCTTCTTTGCATAGCCAAGCACCTACGTACCCGTCCAATCTCTGATCACCCCACCACAACCGGCGTGAGTAGAAGTCCTAGCACTTGCCCCATCCACATTCAACTTTAGCCATCCAGTTGGAGGTTTCTCCCATCCCTCTGACTGATAGCCGGTAGACTGAGACGACCCACCTTCCCAAGCTGACTCCCACCTGATGATTCAAATTAAGAACCAGCCAATCTCTCAAATCCAGGGAGAAAAAAGAAGTCACATACCTTGGCTTTATCAAAGGAGCCCACATGTTTCTAGCATACAGACAGTCACGCAGAATATGCAAAATATCCTCTACCTCAATCCTACACATACCGCATAAAGGCGAATCATGAGACCAGGAGCTTCTCCACAAGTTAGTCGGCAACTTGTTCAACGCCACCTTCCACATAAATACCCGAATTCTCTCCGCTCCACCCCATCTCCATATAGTCCTGAAAATTTTATCCCTACTACACGAGGAATGCGACTCCAGCAATGAATAGGCACTCCTAACAGAAAAGGCTCCATCCCCCGTCAGACCCCATATTAAGCAATCATGCCCAGAATCCATTCTTGGAGGAAGCACAGCAGCAATCTTCCTAACCCCCGCAGAACTGACCACAGACGAGATTTTATCAACGTTCCAGTGTCCACCATCACCCAACCGCCACCACCGAGTTTGCCTCTTGGTAGACAAAGGTCGTAGCGTAAGTCTTGCGGTCACGTCGGCCCCAATCCAGAATCATTAAAAAAGCTAACGGACATTCCATTTTGACAAGCCACCTGTAGAGCCCCTATCAACAATATGACGTTGCTCGCAAATGAATTTCCAGAGTCTAGAATCACCGGTCCTATAGTGAATGAGGAAATCCTCATCTCTAATCATATATTTCTGGAAGAGAAAGTCAGCCCACAAGCCTTTTGCTCCTTTCACAAGATTCCAAGCTAGTTTAGCACCACAAGCTTTATTGACCGAAGATAGCCTCCTGAGACCCAATCCTCCAACCTCCTTAGGTTTCGTAACTTGATCCCATCCAATAGGGTGGAAGTGTCTACCAGTGCCATCATGACCCCAAATAAAGTTTCTTTGCAAACGCTCAATTTCATAACACACACACTCGAGGAAGCTTGGCCACCAACATGGTATAAATAGGATGGTACTAATAACGGACTTGGCCGAGTAATTCTTCCCGCCATAGAGACTATTCGCTTTCCAAACACTCAACTTCGATTTAACTCTATCAATCACATCTGGAATTTCTCTCTAGGTCTTCTATTCCGAGAAAGAGAAACCCGAGATATCTCCCAATTTCACAAGAAATATTCATTCTAGTTATGCTTTTAATCCGGAGTTTGGTATGCAAAGGAACTTTAGGAGAAAAAAATATAGATGATTTAGCAAGATTCACCTTACCACCTGAAGCAGACATGAACTTTTGAACACACTCCATCATAATACAAGCTTGCACGTCCGTAGCGACCCCAAAGAGAAGTAAGTCGTTCGCAAACATTAAATGAGAAACACTAGGGCCCTCCTTCGTTACAAATATAGGAACCCACCGACCGTCTTCAACATAATCACATATCAGATGCGAGAGTTTATCTATACATAGCACAAAAAGAAGGGGAGAAATTGGATCCCCCTGCCGAAGACCCCTCCGAGGCCTAAAAAACTCCGTTTTCGAACCATTCCATAGGACATTATAGGATACGGAGGAAACCAGTCCAGGATTAGATTGATGAAATCACCGTCCAGACCGACCTCCAACAAGACCTTTCTCAGAAACTCCCAACTGATCCTATCATAAGCTTTCTCCAGATCAATTTTCATAGCCATGAGCCCCTTCTTGCTTCTAGTCTTGCCCATAATATGAAGGATTTCTTGCCCCACTATAATATTGTCCTGGATACATCTCCCTTTAATAAAACTAGATTGAAAAGGAGACACCAGATCATTCATAACTCCCCTCAAACGCAACGCATCAGCTTAGTGACACATTTAAGGTGAACCGTACATAAAGAAATGGGTCTAAAGTGAGAAACCACTTCCACATTATCTTTTTTCGGGATCAACGAGATAATGGTTTTATTAGCCTCCAACAGCGACACTTCTCTTTTGAACACTTTTATAACGAAGTCACAGAGCGAAGGCCCCACAATGTCCCAGTTTGATTTATAGAACAAAGGCGGGAATCCGTCAATACCAGGAGCCTTATAGCTACCCATGGCAAACAATGTTGCACGTATTTCAGCGACATTAGGCACAACACCAAGATCAGAAAGGATCCGCGGCTCAATCACTATAAAGGTAGATCGAGTAACCATATCAGTACAGGTTCCCGCATTAGCACAGTAAATCGCTTTAAAGTGATTAACAACCATATCCTTCAGCTCCCCAGCCTCATCAATCCAAACTCCCACATCATTCTTTGCAAAATCTTATTCCGCCTATTTCTCATAGTAGCTTTTAGGTGATAATATTTAGTATTCCTATCCCCCTTGGTAATCCAATCGCTCCTGGATTTCTGAAACCATTTAATCTCCTCAAGATTTAGAATTCTCTCTAACTCCTTCTGCAGATCACATTCAAGTTTACAGAGAAATTCAGAATAGGGGTACCCGGTCGCCACCCAATCGATTTAATATCTTCTGCTTCTTTTTCTCTACCATGCCAAAAACATCATTGTTCCATTGCCTGAGGAGGGGTTGCATATTGTCAAGAGATTGATTAAGATCCGCACCACGCTCCCACACATTACCAAGAAATTCCGCATAATTCTCATGACTAGTCCACATAGCTTCAAATCGAAACGGACGATCACCACCAACAACCGGGTTACCATCCACACATCTCAGACAAATAGGGTTATGATCAGAAAATCGAGTACGGGGCAAAACCTGAACCGAGCAGTTCGAAAAAGCAGAAAGAAAATTAATATTCCCCATAGCACGATCCAGCCGTTCATAGAGACGCCTACCATTATTTAATTTAGGCCCTCTCCAAGTGAATTTAGGGCCCACTGCCCCTAGATCCATAAGATTACAGCCCTTCATACGGTCCGAGAATGGGAGAAACGAGCTTCATGTCCGCCAATACCCCCCGTCCTCTCAGCCGCACAGGCTATATCATTAAAATCACCAATTACCGTCCAAGGATATGCCATAGAAGAGGCTAAGCGTGCAAGACTGCACCATAGCTCCTACTTATGATTTCTATCCGGAATCGCGTACACCGCCGTCACACAGAACCACCGATCATTAGGAAAGCGACATCTAAGATGAATCAACTGACGATCAAGAGTAATCACTTCCACTTCAATAACCAAAGATTTCCAAGCTGCAAGGAGGCCTCCTGATCTGCCAACACTAGGCACACAAGTTAGCCCATCAAAACCAAGCCTAGAGACACATCGCAGCCGATCCACCGACTCGCATTTGGTCTCTGCAAAAAGCATTAGACAAGGGATAGCTTTGGCACTAATTAAGCGAATATTATTAACAAAGTGCCTCCCACAAGCCCCACGCACATTCCAAAAAATAATATTTTTAAAAGACATTTTTTTAAAAAAGAAACAATTATTAATTAATTATAAGCTAAAAGCAAACAAATTACTTCAAAAAAAATGGATATCCAGATATCAATTAACCAAACAAAAACCAATCACCAGGATCAGCCCTTAATCACTGCGGCCCACACTCAGGATCCATCAATTCAGCGGACTCTGGAACCATGCTGCAATCCGTGCTGCAATCTGGATCCATAATCCCTTGCTCCATCCAAAATTTACCCACTAAAGCTCTTGCAGGCCCAGACTCGACCAACACATTCGCAGGCCCACACTCCACACACGGTCCGCCCTCCCCTGGATCCAGCGGTATTGTCACATGTTCCAATATATCCGGATTTGGGGGAATCACAGGTTCCATATCAATTGGATCCGCAAAATCCGAACTAACAAGTACAGCTGGACCTAGGTGTCCATCAATCCCCCTCTCCTGCTCTGACATCTGCCCAACTGAAGCACAATTAATGTTATCTCCTTCAATGTCTTTCTCCTCCCTCACAGCCCCTACCTTCCCTTTCTGAACATAATCTCTACTTCTCTTCTCTATGCGTTGTGTCTCCTGCCTAACTTCACTCACAACCTCCTTCCTCCCTTGTTTTCCTTTCATCTTCCTACTAGCCTTCCCACCATTTTTCCTTCTAAGCTGTACGACGCCATCACCATCACTTCTCAGACTGTCCCCCACTCCTGCATCTACTGACCGAATCTTTTCCTCCATACCTCCTGTATCCGCCACCTGATTCCCCCAACCTATACTTTTCTTTTTCCTTATCACCAATTAACACCTTGAACCTCGAACCGGAAGTCGAATTCGGATCAAGAGCCTCTTTCGGTTTGCTTTCATTCCTCCTACGTCTGGGCTTCTGAACGATCCGCCACACATCTTGATCTACATTTTTGTCTTCCACAAGAACGTTAGAACCATTAACACCTCCTTCCACATCATTATCCTGCTCAAGGATTACCTTCTCCCTCTGATTTCCAGAATTACAGTGATCCGCTTGGTGTCCGTAAACTCCACAAGCAGTGCAAAGCCCATGGAGCCCCTCGTATTCCACAGCATAGTCCTGGCCATCTAACGTAATACCAGCCACAAGTTGCTTGCTCAGATCCACTAATACGCATAGCCGTGCATAATGCCCTCTAAGTTGATCAAAGGTATGTATGTCCACTTTGATTATATCCCCCAATCTATTCCCAATCCAAGTAAGAGCATCACGGTCATAATATTCCATGGAGATCTTAGGAATTCTGACCCACACCGCCACTTTGTTGATCGTGGCTCTCCATGGGTTGAACTGAGGCTCCCATGGCCTCACAGTCAAGTAATGGTCGAATAACACCCATGGACCTCTAGTCAACGCATGGTGATAGTCATCTCTATTTGTAAGCTTAACAACGAAGTACCCATTGCCAATGTTAATCAGCCGGATGACACCTCTTCTAGCCCATAACAACTGAAGTATGGAAAGAAGAATCTTATAACCTATGTTCCTTCCCAGAAGTTTAACAATAACAGCATTATCCCATGCTCTGTAGAGGCGTTTTTTCATTTTCTCTGAAAAAACGAAAGCGGGAAAGTTCCTATTCTTATCCTCCATAATGACACAAAGTGGCTCTGAATCATCCTCCTCAGACTCAGAAAGGGTATCATCGGACATCATGCCCTTAGATAAAGCATTATGTTCTTCACCATTTCCATCGGACTGGTTGATGCCCTGCAGAATATCAGTAAAAGATCTAGTCACCTCCTTATGCCTTCTCTCAGCGTGACCCAGTCTTGGCCATTCTTCCTCCATCCTTGCACCATTATCATTCTTAAGTTTCTTAGAACTTCTACTAACAAGATCATCTTCTTCAGACGAAGACGGAACCAGAGCAGTGCTTTTTTCTCTAAGAACGATAGCCATTTTCAGTTACAAAATCCCATGGACGTACTTGATAGGACTAGTGAAAGTCTCACACGTAGGTGCACATTAAAGGAGGGAGGGGTATGAGTTTCCAATCCTATGAATTGTAACCGTATAGGATAATTTAGATGCTACAATAAGTTCATTTATCAGGAAATTTTGGAAGCTGTAAACCAATCCTCCTTCCTTAAGTTCATTCAATGACCACCCACTTTCTCAACACTTTTACATCTACTACTTTGGTATTATTTATAAGTCTAGTTTTATGTAATAAATAAGATTGTGACAATTTTACCTACATTAATTATAGTCATAGTCATGAAGATAGGGATAGGGAAAGAAGAAATAGTTAAAAAATATTCAATCATAAATGAGAGTAAAATTTAAAATTTACCCATAATCATTTGAGTAAAAGATAATTATTGGAAAGGGAACAAATATAATAAGAACGAGAGACTATTTTTATAAGATGCTCTTATAATATAGGGGAAAGGGAACGAATAAGGATGGGGAGAGAGGGATGGAAGAAGACACATTAACATGAGTGGGATGAAAAAGAAAGTATATTATAATAAAATATAATAAAGAGTAAAAGATAATTATAGGAAAAAATATGAAAGATAACAATTTGAAAATGAGAAAAAAAAAACGAAAGAAAAGATAAAAAATCTCCTATTAGTCTTCACGTGTTACAATAAGCAAAAGTTAATAAAGTGAATTCCAACGCTTTGACCAAAAAAAAAAAAAAAAAATCAATGCCACTTCATCCTTTCCCACGTGCACTATACCTCCCTCGCACTTCGCACAAAAGTTCGTTCTCTGTCGAAGGTGAGTGAAGTGAAGGCGGATGACTCTTCTTGCAGACCCAACGAAGAAAGCATCGCAGGCGCTATGAATCTGAAGAATTGAGAGAGAGAGAGAGAGAGAGAGTAAGTGAGAAGACACGTACGATTTGAGAAGGAGCATTTTCAAAAGCTCGCTTTGCCACTCTCTCTTCCCATCACGTTCGCATCTTCGTTCAAATCGTGTCTTCTCACTCTCAACATCTCTTCACTCCCGATGTTCAACTTCGATCAGATGGCTCTATGTTCGAGGCGCTATGAATCTGAAGAAGGAAATGCTTAAACTCCCGATGTTCAACTTCGATTAGATGGCTCTATGTTCGAGGCGCTATGAATCTGAAGAAGGAAATGCTTAAACGTTTGAGCATGTAAGAGGCGCTATGAATCTGAAAGATAAAAAGATAAAAAGAAAGAATGCATGACAAAAAGATAAAAAGAAAGAATGCATGACAGTTGAAGGTGTTATATTACTAAAAAAATAAATATTACTGAGCAAGATCGAATAAGAAGGAGGAGTGAATATTAATGTCCACGAATTGAGCAGATGAGGGGAAAGGAAGGATTGAACATTTTCCGTTGGACTTTTCTATTCAGGTTTTCCGACTCCAGTTTCGCAACTGGCTGTGAAAGACAGAACAACAGGTTAAATAGGCATCCTACCTCATTATGTTCAGAACATCTTCTTTAAAGCGACCGATTAGTTAAACCAATGGTTGAATAGAGGTAATTAAACGACGACGACGGTAAGTCTGCATATGCATGGGGAGAAACAAATGACGAATGAAATGGTTAAACCAATGGTTGAACAGATGCGAATAAATGACGACGACGGTAAGTCTTCATATGCATGGGAAAAACCGAAGGATGAATCGTTTGGTAGACTGCATATGCATTGGGAAAAAGCAACCACCGTGGAGTGATATGAAGTTTGGATATAGTTGAAGAGTCCTCCGAACCCAATGAAATTCAAAGTTTGTTTGAAAAAGACATTGAATATTAAATGGCACTGAAGTTGCGTCAACGTGTATACGTGAGACAAGGTTCCAGGTAAGATCCATTCACTTGTTAGAAAAGCGACAAGTAGATCAAACAGGTGGACCAATGAATGAAAGGCTAGGAGGTTTAGAAGTATATATTGATATTGATGATTATATGATACTAGAGTTTAATACAATTAGTAGGGGTAATATTGAAAGTTATTTAAATTGTATGACAACTTTATTGATTTTAACAATTTTAATTGGTTTGTGAGAATTGTTAGTTGGTGTCTTATAATAAGTATCAAAGGGGGTATATTTATTCATTGGGATCTCATTGTCATTCCCTAAAAGTCTTTGCGGATTTAATTTTAGCATTGACTCACAACACCATGTTATTCCATCTGTCATAGGATATCTAAATATATTAAATGATGTTAATAATAAATTAATAAACTGCTAATATCGTACAAAATAAGCAGCTAAATGCTAACAATTAATATCCAATTAAATCAGAAAATACTTGACCGATTAAAAGGAGCAAAAACTACTAATTTACTTTTCAAATTTCAAATTGTAACATATTCCTACAAAATCAACAACTAATTAATTAACAGCTAATGAGCCATATCTCAATACTTCTCCTTACATCAGTAGATGCACATGCCTAGCTTCATCCTCAATGCTTCTGTTACGGATATATATTTAGGCCCATATACCATATATGGCCCAACAAGGAGCATGGTGCCTACCAGGATCTGCATGTCATAAAGGAGTATCCAATCATATCCATCATAGTAAAGAGGCCGATATGGTTGATTAATGGGACCGATATGATCTGATCTCGGATCAATCATATTAATAAGGTCGATACGATCTCGTCTCAGGTATGCCTATAAATACAGGGGATTGAACCCTAAAGGTACACACATTCTAACCCACCACTCTTATATTGTATCGCATGCACCTCCCTCTTTAGACGTATCCCCCACCCCCCCTTTGAGGTGATAAGTCTGCTCAGTGCATAGCGACCCGGTGCTCTTCCGAATATCTCCACCATAGATATTCAGGCAGAGCCCATTAATCCAATATCAATTCTCCAGCCCACACATACGGCTGGACATCTGTGTTCTACAACAGAACAGCTTCAAACTTTTGTCTCTCAATAAAGCTTTAGTTATTAAAAAAAAAAAAAATCATCTACTTGATCAAATGCTTTGCAATAAATCAGTTTGACTTCACCACTTTGTTGAACCTCTCTGGTGAAATATAACTAAATTAATATTTTTTTGCCCAAATAACTAAATCAATATTGAAAATGCTTAATTTTCCCATGAAAAATTGGACTCTTAGGCCCCGTTTGGATCGCGGAAAATTGGGGGAAGGAAAAGGAAAATGAACATTTTCCGGCGGCTACGGTTGTTTGGTTCGCATTTTCTCAGGAAAATGTTTTCCAGCGGCGGCCCATTTTCCCTCTTCAACAATTATATGGGGCCATTAGGTATATGTCTATCCTAATCGCAAATTAAATCGTAATCTAATCCCATATTACTTAATCTCAGAGCTTAATTAAAATTTCCTTCGTCAAGGTAAATCTTAATTCTCAAATTCATATCTAATGATGGCCAGTCACTAAATCGATAAAGCTAAACAAGATTAAGTAACCAAAATTAATAATAATTATAACTAAACAATTAAAACCAAAGTCTAATCCACTCACTAATCCACTCATAAGTTCATAACTACTCTAGGTTGCAAAAAGAAATTAGCCAAACATGGCTTTAACCAACATCACAGCACAAATAAATTGAAGGTCCAGAGACATGAGGAAAATCACAGGAAAATCAAATGGAAGCCAAATAAATTGAAACAGTGAAGGATGGAAGGACCTTATGGTTTGGTTGATGGCGAAGCTGAAGCTCCACCACGGTGAATCCCGTCTCTCCTTCAGCTGCTCAGTCAAGCTCAGCTCCTCTTTTTTATCAGGTCTGGTTCGTTCCTGAAGCTTTCCGGCGACGCAGGTGGTGGTAGGTGGAGATGGGAAAATCTCGCCGGCGACGATGAAGGTGAAGGTGTCGCCGGCGAGGAAGAAGATTGATGGTGGATATGCGAACTGTGCAGGTTCAAGGCCGCTAACTCTGTTTTCTCTCTTCAAGTCGTTCCTGCTGTGTGTTCCTGCTTCTTCGCTTATTTTTTTTCTTTTTCGGTTTGCTCCCCTCCTTTTTTATCCAGCCGCCTCTTCTCTTTTTTCTATCAATTTAGGTTTTCCATTCTTTTCATCCGTGGCCCCCCAAAACGCTGCACTTCACCATTTTAATCAATTCTCTTTTTTTTTTTTCATCTCGCCTCCTGGTGCTTTTTATTATTATTATTCAATTAGGTGTTTAATTGATTCAATCCGTCAATTCCTTTTCATTGTGGGCCCCCCAAAACGCTGTGCACCTAACCCTTTGAATTCAACTCAAAAGGTGACGTCCACCACAATTGAAAGAAGAAAAGGAAATGGTAATAATAATAATAATAAAATTAAATTTATTTAAAACTTCTAATTATCATTATTTATTTCCTAAACTCAAAAGCTTTTATTTTAAATTGAAATCCCATAAATGATGCATCCAAATTGATTTCTCTTAAAATCTCAATAAAATCTCTGTAATTTATTATTGATGACTTCCCAAATATATCAAAATATGTCTCACATCTATTAAAAATAAGAAGTCATCACACAAAAAGATATTCTTCCTTAATATATCCCATGATGTAAAAAATGGAAGCCTAACATCCATTTATCACGTTGATACAAACCACTTCTTACTCATATCTAAGAGTCTCTTGTAATAAAATCAATACTCAACATGTATTTAACAATGTTATATTGGTCTCTCATCTTGTTTAGTTAAAAATGAGGTTGTTTCTTTAGGGTTATTCACTGAAGGATCTGAGGATGATGGAGGTGTTGAACATAAATGATCATTAACATCAGTTGTTGGTGAATCTTGTGTGCATAGAAAAGGCTTGTGAGACAATACTAACTCTTGTTCCTCTCCTTCAAGCATCCCTACAATTTGGTCAATTGTAAAACATTCTCCAAGTTCAGATGATGTGATCATTGAACTTGAAAGATTATTATCATCAACTTTAGGTAAATCTTGCACATTAAAAGAAGGCTTTTGATGAGGCAATTCCAATTCTTGCTCATCTCCCTCAAGCATTTCCACAACTTTGTTCATTGGAGGACGATCTCTAGGCGTGGTTTGAATGCACCACAACCCAACGATCATCATTTTCCTTGCTACTTTCATTTCTTCCTCTGTTGCATCTGTTATGCTAATTTCATTTCCTTCATTTAATTGATCATAAGCCCAAAAAGGAAAATAAAATTGACTTGATTGCTCGGCCAACACATTCAAATTCTTCCTTCTACCAGCCATCTCCATTAGTAACATCCCAAAGCTATAGACATCAGCTTTATAGGAGACTCCACCTATATTCTTGTAGAAAAGCTCAGGAGCTATGTATCCTATAGTCCCTCTTGCTACCGTTAGAGACACAATACTATCATTCTTAGGATAGAGTTTGGCAAGGCCAAAATCAGAAACCTTTGGGATGAAGTTGTCATCAAGAAGGATGTTGTGCGGTTTTATATCAAAATGCAGAATTTGCATATCACACCCTTTGTGAAGATATTCAATACCACGAGCCATTCCGAGAGAGATGGTATACAATTGGTGAAGATTCAAGGATTCTTTATCATCAACATGTTTAGAGAGAATGTATTTGTCAAGAGATCCATTTTGCATGAATTCATAAATAAGAGCACGCTTTGATCCTTCCACACAGTAGCCGATGAGCTGCACCACATTAACATGGTGGATTCTACCAAGTGTAGCAACTTCGTTGATGAAATCTTGACCACTTGCTTCAGCCTTATCTAATATCTTGACGGCTACATCTTGACCACTTCGAAGTTGTCCTTTGAAAACAGAGCCATAGCCTCCTTTCCCAAGTCTTATTTTAAACCCTTTGGTCATCTTCTTGATGTCTCTATGAGAGTACCTTATAGGGATGATGTTGTTGTTGTCGCTTTGCAGAAAATCTTCAATGCTCTCATACATTGATAAATGTCTCCTTCGCCATTTATAGATCAATAGGGCAATGACAATGGGAGCCCCTGGCACAAATTTAGCTCCAATATAAAGAGCTGTAGATGACAATTTAAACTGGAACATAGATAATTAGAAAGTGCCCTTTAACTTAAACTAGCTTGTATTAAATTCCTAATTGTTTGTTCAGTCATTGCACGGTCTACTCCTATATTCTCAAAAATTAGAAAGTTTGTTAAGGTCATGGAATACCTAATAATTGTAGAGCATAGATGTATGTCCAATAGTCTGCAAAACAGAGGAAACAAAAATTGATATCAGTTTCTCTTACAAGAAGGAATATGATTAATGTGAAAATAGTTAGTGGCAAATGGAATAGGTTGTCAAGTTTTTAAATTAGTATGAAGGTGAGTTCTTGGCACTAGCTGTTCCTTCACAACCAGTGAACAAATATTTATATATATAGTATAAGAGAAATAAAATAAAAACACACTATCATTCAATAAATATTATAGCAATTTAATGAATAGCAGCTCCTAAAAATCATTTGTGAAGGAGAAAAAGGTTTGTGCCCTGTATGACAAAAAAGTTATGACTATCTATAAAAAGTAGAGATTCATGAGTATGACTATCTTTTTTTTTTTTTTGGTGATGCCGTGCAACTTGCAAGCAAGTATTATGCCGGCCGGCTTAAAGAAAAAAAAGTTAGAAGTTATCATGAGATGCCTTACACAAAATAGTCCCAAGGATCAATTGAAAAATGTTCTTCCGTACTGCAATTACACCAGACAAACAAATGTATTAGTAGGGATATGTGTTAGAATATTGTAAAATAAAAAATTCAATAACGTAACAATAAAATGATATTCAAGAAAAAAAAGGAAAAATTCATTTCAAGGCCCTTTTAACAAGAAAAAATCCAAAAAAAGGCTTTAGGGCCTTTTCTGGGATTGTCAGAATCTTGGGTGAGTTGTTAACGGGTAGGTCATTAACAACTAAATCAGTACTATTAACAACAATTTGCTAACAACTAAATTAGTACCATTAACACCTATATTAGTACCCCGTTAACAACTATATCAGCCTCGTTAACAACTCACGTAGATTCTGAAATAGAATCTTGGGGCTTTTTTTTTGGGTTTTTCCTATTAAAAGGGCCCTGAAATGAATTTTCCCAAAAAAATAAAACATATTATATTTCTTATGACTAAGCAAAAATTAAATAACATTTCATTAGAGGCCGGGGTAGGGAGGGGGGGACTAATAAAACTATTTTTTCTTTTTCTTTTTATATTATTGTATGATATCTGGTTCAAATTCGTAGCTGCATCTCCAAACACAAGTATTCCATTTAGGACTCAAACTCGAGATCTAAAGGGACTTAACAGGGATTTACACTTCTAGATCAACTATTGATACTTTTTCTTTTTCTATCTCTATTAAATGTAATGTAGATCTTTATATTAATTATTTCATACTCCCAAGCCCCAACTAATTCTCATTCATGTGATCATTTATTTCTGATTCTCTCATGTATTTTTATTCATTTTAAAAACCAGTAGTATCCTCCGAAATTCAAATGAGCTCCACTTATGTGTATAAAATATGCATTGACAGGACAGAATGGAATCAAATCAATCAATTAATGGACTTTGAAGAACCCAAAAATGAAAAATCAATGAATGGGACTTTACCGTCGCAGTATGGTTCCTTACCCTGGAGATATGCTGAATCTCCAGGGTCTTGGCAGAAACTGTTGAGCCAAGAAAGCTCAAAGCCACCAAGAAGCATATTGTGGATGTCTGTGCATGACCAAGACTGGCTGTTCTTCGGAGCAAGCCTCGACGTGATATATATGAGTTGTATACCACAATCGTCGTCTAACCCCAAATCCCAGAGAGTTTCGCTGCCAACATTCACATACGAATACGAAGACGACAAAGAAGAAGAAGTTGAAGTTGCAGACCCATTTGAAGTTCTGAAGCAAGGGGCTGTGTCCACAAACCCAGGGGAGTCTAGAGGGCGTTCACACCTTACATATATCATATTTGTGTTCAATCGATACCCTAGCCAAGTTCCATGTTCATAACGTGCTTCAGTTGGGGAGGTATATGGACCCGGTACGCTAAAGTTGTAATCTGTTAAAGAATTCCCAGGAAGGGAAGATGAATCCAACTCCACAATATTAGCATCCCTCACTCTGATTGTGTACTTCTCATAATTAATGGACAAAACTCTGTATTTCCCAGATTGCCAGTACATTACCAGTTGGTTTTGCTCGCAAGACAGGTTGTATCTGTGATCACCACACTTCTCTGGAAAGTCTTTTAGCCGAAAAGGGCTGCTAATGTTGTGATCTCCGCACAAACTAGAACAGTTCTGGTGTCCATCCAATGCCTTGCTGTTTCTGTAAAACACTGTTAACAGAAACAGAGGCACCAGTAATTTTCCTGAAGGGAAATACATGTCCCTTATCCGATGAACTAAATGAAGAGGAATTAGCAATCTCAACTCTGGCAAGACATATAAAAGTCCTTTCAATCATGTACTTCGTATAACCAAGAAGTTTCCTAGAAATTTTTCTGTTGACACTGACCGAGTGACGGCACTATAAAAAATTTACAAAGTTGCGTGTATTCACACCATCGATAAGTTTCCTAGAAATTACTCTAAATGAAGTTGACTCTTGACAGCTTAATAGTACTGCCAATTAATAATTCAAAGGTGAGAGTTTATTGACGTAAGCAGTTACATCATGTGAGGAAGACGTTGGGAAGCTACCTGGATCAGTCAAGCTCTCTTGAGCTTCCTGGATCAGTCAAGCTCAATGTCAAACACATTTATTACCAATCCCAAACCATTCACTTATATGATCCTTCTGGCTGCCTTTTTAGGCATGTCCGTAACCTCACCCTTCCTTCCCTTTTCAATTCATATCCCCGTATCTCGATGCCTTCACCTTTTTTCAATTGCTCATCACCAAGAGATGGAGTATTATATCCAACGTGTTATCAAGTATATGCCGTTTCTTCTAGCAATGATATCGGAGAATTTCCCTTGTTATTTTGCCGCAAAATATTCAACATTTCATCCATCCCATATGAGATTATTCGAGATCATGATGACACTCTTGATTTGATGTGGTCTCATACTCTCATCCAATGTGTGAACACTGTGAATCAAAAGGAGCAAGATGTGGATACAAGAATAGTAATACCAGTTATGATACTACTTGTTTCGTGGTTCCTGAAAAAGGTAATATTATATTTAACTCTACTTTTTCAATATAACTGGATGGCAATATAATCTATGGAAAATCCATCTTAGGTCCAAATAACCAAAAAATTGTCAAAAAAAAAATCTAAGAAAAAGTCATAAGTCAAAAAAGGTCATAGAGCCTTTTTGGTATTATTTCATAAATGTTAACAATTATATCAGTATAACATTAACAACTAAATCTGTAGACGTTAACAACAATATTCTAACAACTGAATCAATACACGTTAACAGCTATATCAGTACAACGTTTTCTAAAATAATATCAGAAGACATCTGACTCTCCTTTGGACCTTCTTTAATAATATTTTGCTAATTTGGGCCCTTAGGGGGATTTTCCCTTTAATTTATTTCATTTACATAAACCGAAAGTCGAGCATTTGACGTGCAGAGAGCATAATTGTTTTTCAAATGATAAGGCATGACTCTTCTTAGATATACTGGCTGACCAATCATGCTAATTTCTTTTGCAGGTTCATCGAACAAATATGTAATTAGAGGTTAACTTTCAAAATGAGCTTACTATATTCTACTGAAGGCACATTATACCTTTTGAAACTAATTATTAGAGTTCTTATATCACGGGTGGAAAAAAGGTTTTTAAGACCGAACAAAATAGGTATATTAGGACCGGACCCGTGACAGGTCTTGTTCCAGGCGGTATTAAAAGTCTCCCTATTAAAACCGGACTTGTAACCGGTCTTAAAGAAATTCTTTTAGACCGGACATTTTAAACATCCGGTCTTAAAAGTGTTTCAAAAAAAAAAAACTCAAATGAAACAACCGGTCCCAAATCACCATATCTGACAACATTTTGAATGTCCCTCCGTCATCAACGACGGAGAATCAAGAGAAGATTGGAAGCAACAACAACAAGAAAAACAAAAAAGATGATTACAAAGTCCAGAAATAAACAAAAATAACAAGAAACAGAAATCATTCACTATGAAAATCGAATTTGAAGTCCAGATCTACAAAAAAATCACAAGCTTAAAGCAACCAAATCGAGCGGGATCCTCTTGTCGGTGCTAGCAAAGCTTCAAGCAACCAAAATCAAAGTTCGTATCCGAGCAGAGGTAGTAGAAATAAACAGACTTAAGCAAGAAGAGATCGTGTTTGATTTCAAACCGGATCTATGCGGCGCGTGGAAGGACCCATAGATCAAAGAGGAAGGAGCCGCCGTCGTCCAGAATCCTCAAAGTAGTACGCTTTCGCTGTTGCTGAGGATTGGAGTCGACGCCATCGCAAAACCCTCGAAGCATCTCACCGCCAACGTTGCTAAGGATTTGAATGTGTAGCTCTTGGGATGACTTATAAAGATTGCGAGTACGTTAGAGGAAGATGATGGCATTCTTCTTTGAGTATTTGACCCGTGAGGCTCTTGGGACACTCATTGAATCTATAACTAAGCAAATGTTATATCACCAAGAAGACAAAGCAGACTTACGGACTTAACAGGTTTCGCGAATTTAGTTTTTTTTTTTTACACTTTTAAGACCGGTTTTTTGAAACAACCAGCCTTAAAAGTGTTAAAAAAATTAAAAATTGACTGCTGGCAATTTTGTAAATATATAAAACACTTTTAAGACTGGTTGTTTTAAAAAGCCGGTCTTAAAAGTGTTCTATATATTTACAAAATTGCCACCGGTCATTTTTTTTCACTTTTAAGACCGGTTGTTTGAAACAACCGGTCTTAAAATTGTTCTATTTATTTACGAAATTGCCACCGGTCATACTTTTAAGAGCGGATCTTTTATAATCTGGTATTAAAAGTCTTCTATATATTTACGAAATTGCCACCGGTCATACTTTTAAGACTGAATCTTTTATAATCCGATCTTAAAAGTGTTATATATATTTGTTGGACGTTAAGATTTAATTAGTTAGCGTATACGATTATATTGTGCAATTATCTTAATTAAGTTATTAGAGAGATTTTAGGAATTAAGTTAGCGAGATCATGGTTTTTGAATTTCGTAATTAAATTCTGATTGTAATCATCTTAATTAAGATGTTAGAGAGATTTTAGGAATTAAGTTAGCAGATCATAGTTTTATGAATTTCGTAATTATATTCTTGATTGTAATAATCTTAATTAAGTTCTTAGAGAGATTTTAGGAATTAATTTAGCAGATCATGGTTTTTTGAATTTCGTAATTATATTCCTAATTGTAATCCCTAGATTATAGGAACTTCCTAGGTCAGAAGATTATTTACTTATTAGCATTTGTATATAATTTCAATTAAGCGAATGAATAAATCATTGCATTCTCGGACTCATCTCTGATCAGCGTCTTCTCACAATATTTACGAAATTGCCACCGGTCATACTTTTAAGACCGGATCTTTTTTAATCCGGTTTTAAAAGTGTTCTATATATTTACGAAAGTGCCACCGGTCATATTTTTAAGACCGGATCTTTTATAGTCCGGTCTTAAAAGTGTTCTATATATTTACGAAAGTGCCACGGTCATATTTTAAGAATAGGATCCTTTATAATCCGGTCCAAAAAGTTCTTTATATTTACGAAACTGCCACCGGTCATACTTTTAAGACCTGATTCTCTATAATCCGGTCTAAATGAGGCGGTCTTAAAGCGATTTTTTGCACTAGTGTATGTACAGGATCAATCATAGGCTCACTTCTATTGGTGAGTACTCTTGTTGCAATTCTTTATGTCCACAACTCTTACAAATCAGTGAGAGGAAGGAAATGGGAAGAGAGTGATATAGTGTTGTTAATTCTTAGAAATTGAAACATAACTCAGGCAAAGCATGACGATTCTGGTAACAAATAGCTCTCTAGTTCCTCTTTCTCGAGAGGAAGACGATATGCTCAGGAGAAGCACAAAGATGAATGGCCCGAACTGGGAGCAAAAGGTTTAGAATACGACAAAGGTGGGCCTTCCTTTGCTGAGAAGTTGAAAGGAAAAACAAGGGAAGGTGATAGCTCAGATGAAGAGAATGATAGGATGGAAGACGATCACTCAGATGATAACATGGCTGAGGATGACCGAGTGGAGGGTGATAATGAGCCTCTTTGTCAGGTGGAAGAAGATATTCATCGAAACTTTCCCACGTTTGTCTTTTTCGATAAGATGAGGAAGAGTCTCTATAAGGCATGGAGCAAGGCTATAATAGTGAAGTTGTTGGGCAAAACCATTGGCTACAAAGCCTTATTAGCTCGTTTACAAACATTATGGGCAAAGAGGGGTGTGATAAACCTCACCAATATCGGAAATGACTTCTATGTGGTGAAATTGTCAAACAGGGAAGATTACAAGAATGCTTTAATAGGAGGCCCGTGGATGATCTATGACCACTACCTCACTATTTGTCCATGGGAGCCTAATTTTAATCTGTAAGAGCCAAAATCAACAAGGTAGCAGTCTGGGTAAGGATGCCGAATGTATTCTTAGAATACTATGACCGTGAAGCTTTGAATATAATAGGAGATCGAATTGGAGAAACCATTAAGATTGACTTGAACACTTCAAGCCATCTTAGGGGCTACTATGCTAGAATTTGTGTTCTCGTCAATTTAGAAGAGAAGCTAATGGCGGGTTTCAGATTAGATGGAGAGGATTATTTTGTCGAATATGAAGGTCTACACTTGCTCTGTAAAGACTATGGATTATATGGTCATACTGGTGACTTGTGCCCCTCGAAAAATAAACATACTAGTGTGCAAGTGAAGGATGGTGAAGGAATTCCTCTTGATTCAGAAATGCAGAAACAACAGAGCAACAATGATGTCAACTCCTACCGGGATCAATGGCGATTAGTTCAGCGTCCTCGGCGGCAACGTAAACAAAAAGAAAGCAAGGAGGGACAATCGGTGCAAGACGCAAGTGGCTCACATTTTGAAATTTTGGTTGATGTGGAGGAGAGACAACAAACAGAGGATGCTAATGGCAGGGTACGAGGAATGGAATTAAAATTAGTGGAGACGCGACAACAACCTTGACTGGCCTCTGTTGTACGATCACAGAGAAGCTCTAAAAAGGAGAATATTGGGGGTGCAACAGAAAAGCAATCAGAGTTGGGGGACCACATGGATTTATCTGAGACGAGAAAACGAGTGGAGAAGAGAACAAGAGAAACAAGGACTAGAGAATTGAATGTCATTATGCACAAGGGTCAGAACTCACGAGAAACTAATTTAACGGGGATTAGGAGAATATATATATTTTTTTTTTTTTTTATATATAAGAAGGCTAAAAAGCCAAGAAAATTACACTGAAATTACATAGAAGGGGAAATTAATCCCAAGCTCTCTTGATCAACTAAAGCCCTTAAGAACATAGGACAAGTATCAAATATAAGAGATTTAGACAGCCCTGTTTTAGCTAAAGCGTCTGCAACAAAATTCAGTTCCCTGGAAATAAGAGAGGTGGTAACCTCCCTATCTCTGCTCAATATATCCTTAATCTAAAGCACCAACAGATTGCTAGGATGAGAAAGGCTCCTTTCGATTAAGTCCACCGCTGATCCTGCATCAGATTCAAGAATGACCTTTCTAACCCCTAGATCCCATGCTAGAGATAACCCTTCAGCCATCACCCATAATTCAGAATTAAGAACATCACAGATTCCAAGTTTCTTCGAAAATCCAGCCCTCCACAGCCTAGACTCATCCCTTAACATACCTCCACATCCAACCTCTAATCTCAAAGAACTGACCGCTCCATCTACATTGAGCTTCCACCATCCAGAAGCCGGTCTTTGCCAAACGTTGCTAGCTAGAGAACTTGGAACTACAGCAACTGATGCACAATCAGAAAGGAGAGAAAAATTCCTCCATGTAGCAGAAATAATAAACTCAGGATTAGTCGGTCTAGAGAAGGAGTCCTCAAAAATTGATTGGTTCCTCCAACCCCATAGCTTCCACACAGCCACCCCAAATATGATCTTCCAATATCTACTTCCATCCTTACCCAATTTCCCCTTCAAATTCATAGACAACCAATCCCTCAGCGCAGCAAGGAAAAAAGCAATCCCAACACTCAGATTAATAAGTCTGATCCACATATTTTTTGCATATGGACAGTCACGTAATATATGAAGCAGATCCTTCACTCCATCATTACAAAGACTACAAGAAGCAGAAGCCTGCGACCAGGAGCTGCGCCATAAATTAGTGGGCAATCTGTTTAGGAAAGCCCTCCATAGGAACACTCTTATCCTTTCCGCCCCTTCCCATTTCCAAACCTCTTTGAAGAATTTATGCTTCAAGTGGCTGGGATTTGTTTCGATTAGGAAGTACGCGCTTCTGATAGAAAATTTCCATCCCCGGTAGCTCCCCAGACAATAAAATCCTCTCCAACGTCTTCTCTCGGGGGAAGGAAAGGAAGAATCCGAAGTATGATGTTCGGTTGGACCACCCCAGAAAGAGCATTGAGATCCCAAGATCCTCCAGAAACCCAGTCAGCTACAGAAGTGAGATCCTCCTCCTCCGTTAACTGTCTAGAGCAAAAATCCTTAATCCTCTTTCCATCAGGAAGCCAAGGATCATTAAAAAAACTAACCAACTTCCCATTCCTGACCTGCCATTTAATACCAGAATCAACAATATCCTTCTGAGAGCAAATGAAGTTCCACAACTTAGAATCTCCAGGATGAAAAGTAAGCAAGGAATCCCCCTCTCTGAACATATATCTATGTTGAAGAATTTTTTCCCATAAGCTCGACTCCCCTACTACTAGCTTCCATGCAAGCTTTGCTCCACACGCCCGGTTCATGGAACAAGCTTTCGGAAACCCAAACCTCCAAATTCCTTGGGCCTCGTAATCTGATCCCAGGCAATTGGGTGATACTGCTTAGTCAACTCATCGTGTCCCCAGATAAAATTACGCTGCAACCTTTCTACTTCATTGCATATGCGAGAAGGCAGCCTTGAGACTTGCATTGGATATAAGGGTATAGTGCTCAAAACTGATTTCGCAAGAGTAATCCTACCAGCAATAGATAAACTATTAGCTTTCCATGCAGCCAATTTCGATTTAACACGGTCGATAATATAATGAAAGGTTTCATAAGACCTTCTGCTTCTAGTGAGGGGGAAACCTAAATACCTTCCAATTTCACTAGAAATTCTCATCCTTGAATCCTGTTGAATTTTCTCTTTGGTAACCTGAGAAACCCTTGGAGAGAAAAATAACGAAGATTTTGAACAATTAATTTTGGCACCTGACGCTTTCTTGAAAGATTCCAAACAGGCAAGCATACAATCTGTTTGCTCACTGGTAGCTACTCCAAACAATAGGAGATCATCTGCAAAAAGGAGATGAGAAACCGAGGGCCTATGCTTGGTAACATAGATAGGCCTCCATTTTCCCTCGTCTACAGCATCACAAATAATATGAGAGAGTTTGTCCATGCACAACACAAAAAGTAAGGGAGAAAGAGGATCCCCTTGCCGGAGACCTCTATTAGGAAAAAGGTTCTCCGTCGTTGAGCCATTCCAAATAATGTTATAAGACACAGATGAGATACATTCCATCACCAGATTAATAAAAGCGATCTCAAACCCCACTTCTAAAAGAACCTGATGCAAAAAGTCACACCGGATATTATCATATGCCTTCTCTAAGTCAATCTTCATAGCTAATAATCCCTTCCTGCTCCTATTATTGCTCATAATATGAAGAAGTTATTGTCCCACAATAATATTGTCTTGAATATGCCTCCCCTTTATAAAACTAGATTGAAAAGGCGAAATCAACTCATTAATCACTTCCTTCAACCTAAGCGAGAGAATCTTGGTAATACATTTGTAGTGTACAGTACACATGGAGATTGGTCTTAGGTGAGAAACCCACTCAATATTCTCCCTCTTAGGGATAAGAGAAATCAAGGTCACATTAGCTTCTTCGAGAGACATATTACCTTGAAATACTCCTTGGACAAAGGAGCATAGAGACTGACCAACAAGGCTCCAATTTTATTTATAGAAATAGGGAGGAAACCCGTCAATGCCCGGAGCTTTAAAACACCCCATAGAAAATACAGCAGTTTTAATTTCTTCCTCTGATGGAATACCAACCAGACTTACCTCCGAATGGACATCAAGAATAGGAAACTTTGTGCGCGTATTAGCAGGAGTCAGAACCTGATTATCTCCACAATATAAAGACTTGAAGTAACCAATAACCATCTCCTTCTCATTAACAACCCATTCACCATTATCATTCTTGAGAGACGAAATTTTGTTTCTATGTCTCCTCATCTTAGTGTTTAGGTGATAGAACTTAGTATTTCTATCCCCTTTCGAAATCCAAATAGATCTAGACTTTTGGAACCACTTTATTTCCTCTAATTTAAGAAGTCTCTCCATTTCCTGTTGCAGCTCCACTTCAAGATTACAGAGGAACACTGACTGAGGGTAAGAAGGAGAGCTCTGAATCCCATTTAGTCTAGATAAAATCACGTGTTTCTGCTTTTCAACTAAGCCAAAAACTTCACGATTCTAGGTGCCCACAGACTCTCTAAATTTGGCCAAAGACGAATTAATATCTCCCTCATCACTCCAGGAACTTTGAAGAAATTCAAGAAATTTTTCATGTTTTGACCACATAGCCTCAAAACGAAACGGCTTGGGGCAAAAATCAGACTGACCAGACTCCCTAATTCGCAAACAGATAGGACTATGATCATAAAAATGGGTACGAGGGAGTACCTGGAGAAAGAAATTGGAAAATTGCAGTAAGAAAGCATTGTTGGACACCGCTCTGTCGAGACGCTCAAAAAGTCTCTTACCCCTTTGCAACTTAGGGCCTTTCCATGTGAATTTTGGCCCACAAAAACCAATATCCGAAAGGCGGCAATCCTGTAGCCTGTCGTGGAAAAGCTTGATTCTACAGTCATCTGAACTAGAGCCTCCCGACTTCTCAGAACTCAGGGAAATATCATTAAAGTCCCCTACTAAGACCCAAGGATCAAAAATTGAAAGAGAGGATAGCAATTTAAGATCGGCCCAAAGCACCTGTTTCAAACTCGCTTGAGGAACAACATATACTGAAGTTAGAAAAAAGGGAACATACCCTTTAATCTGACAGTGAAAGTGAAGAAATTGCCTCTCCTTCCTAAGCTCCGAAATAGCTATGAACTCTGATTTCCAAACTGCAACAAGGCCCCCCGACCTGCCGACTCTCGGAACAAAAGAGAATCCATCGTAGCCCAGCTTCTTCAAACTCACTAGACGCAACTCTTGGTCACATTTGGTTTCCGCCAGCACAATAATTAGAGGACGATAGTGAAGACTCACACTTCGAATATTGGATAGAAGGTTATTATTGCAAGCCCCCCTGCAGTTCCGATACAATATTAGATCTGTTAAGCCCATTACTAGAGCCCAAAAAAACCACAAAATTGTAACAGTTCAACACAAATAGCGTTGGGCTATCGGCCCAATACATTATAGTTGAGACTCCTCCACAACCTCAACCTCCATTCCCTCATTACTATGATCAGCCCAGAATTTTCCTGTGGTGCCCCCAAACCGTCCAGGCTCGCTTGGGTCACTAGGCTCCACGGATAATGGGGTTTCTTCAACCAAATCTATATCAGATTTAGAAGGACCCACATCAACCTCCTTGCTAACCTTCGCCGAGTTGCCATAAGTAATCATATCCTCTGAATTATCATGCACCTGCTTCGCCTTCTCATAATTTTTCCCTACTTTGAATGTCTTGTCCCTTGATCTTTTCTCCCTCCTTGGTTCCATGCTAACAGTCGTGTCCTCATTAAAATCCTTGTACAACGCCTTATTTTTGCTTTGTTTCTTGTGCTCTCCCTCTTTTTTCCCTTTGCTACTCTGACTACTCTTACTAACTCTCGGTTCTCCCGCTACCTGATCACTTCTCGAAACTGCTCTAGCCTCCAATCTGTCCCCTCCACTATTGCACCCATCACCCTCCTCATCGCCGGCCAGCACTCTAAACCAGGAACCAGTTTCCTACCGCCGGACACCATCATTATCTTTCTCCTTCCTCCCCCTTTTAATTCGTTTTGGCTTACGGACTACTTTCCACACATCTAACCCATCTTGGTTGGGAATCCTAGAGTTCCCCTCAGACACAGGTTTCTCATCATCCCTCCCAATAGTTTCCTCCCCTGTTTTCACTTTTTGTCCATCCCTTGTTTTGCACTCTTCAGATTTATGGCCATATATGCCACAACTAGTGCACAGAGCATGCAACCCCTCATACTCCACATAATAGTCATGACCTTCGAGAGAAAAGCCAGACATAAGTTGCTTACTGAGATCAACTAGAACACATATTCTAGCATAATGACCCCGGAGCTGGCAGGAGGTATTGATGTCAATCTTTATAATATCCCCAATTTTGTTCCCTAACCATATTAGAGCCTCCTTATCATAATATTCGAGAAAAACTTTTGGCATCCTCACCCAAACTGCCACCTTATCAATAG
The DNA here is from genome assembly GCA_025563575.1 of Acacia pycnantha. Lineage (NCBI taxonomy): Eukaryota > Viridiplantae > Streptophyta > Magnoliopsida > Fabales > Fabaceae > Acacia > Acacia pycnantha. The sequence continues at coordinate 654,856 of JAMWYP010000355.1, forward strand.
TGGCTCTCCAAGGATTAAACAAGGGCTCCCACGGGCGAACAGTTAAATAGTGATCGAAGAGCATCCACGGTCCCCCTGTCAATGCATTAAAATAATCTTCCCTATTGGTTAACTTCACCACAAAATATCCATTTACAACATTGACAACACTTATAACTCCTTTTTTCGCCCAGAGAGTCTGGAGAATCGAAAGCAGAGATTTGTAACCTATAGACCTTCCCAAAAGCTTAACTATGACTACATTTTTCCAGGCTTTATAAAGTCTTTTCTTCATTCTAGCAGAAAAGGAAAAATTCGGGAAGTTCCTGTTTGGGTCTTCACAACGACGACCATTCCTCTTCCTTGTTATCAACCACACCATTCTTCATCTTCTTCGAGCTTCGCTTAAGCAGGTCATCCTTCTCTGATGAGGAAGGAACCAGAACGTTTCCCTTCTTTGAGAGAACAAGCGCCATTTTTTTTTTTTTTGTATTAGGAGAATATGAACGAAGTGAGCAACGAGAATTAGAACCTAATGGCAATAGAGGAAGTGGGCCTAAGTAATGAAGCCCAAAATGATGTTCTGATCTTAGACCCAGGAGATAAACAGATAGAGACTGCAGGCCTATGGGATAGTGCGGTTAGATCACCTTCACCCAAGCTCCCTAAAATTTTTGAGGCTGTGGACACCGAGAGCGGTACGATGGTACTAGAGACCCAATTTACTCAGTAGGGTCTGAGAGTCTTATTAGATATTATATTATTTTTATGGATCAAGTCATTTACTGGAATATTAGGGGAATGGGCCACCGAAAACTCCTTAATAATTTAAAAGTTGTTTGTGATGGGCCAAAGCCTAGTATAATAATACTTGCTAAGACTAAATGCAGCAATGATCTACCTCTCCGACCGTTAAAGTCTTGGGGATTTGATGCTATGAAATTAGTTCCCAGCAAAGGGAGATCAGGAGGACTGGTAATGCTATGGAGAAGTGAGTGTATCTAGATTGATATCTTAGCTGAAGATTGACAATTTTATCCATGTGAATTGTGCATTTCCTGGGAGAACTGACTTCGTGCTAACTGGTGTATATGTTGTACCGCATTCCAATCTGCGGAATATCCTCTGGTCAAAATTAAAACATTTTGCTGCTTCAATTTCGAAATCGTGGGTGGCGCTGGGCGACTATAATGACATTCTTTCTCCAGATGAACATATTAGAGGCTCGGGGTGTAGTCTTAAGAGGATCCAATGGTTTAATGACCGATTAAGCGAATGTGGTCTCTCAGATTTGGGGTTCAAAGGACTGAAATACACATGGAAAGGCCCAAGAACGACTGGATTTGCGAAACTCTTTGAAAGATTAGACCATGGCCTAGCTAATGTAGATTTTCTTGCGGCTCTAAACAGTGCATATATTAAGGTACTTCCAAGAATAGCTTACTCTGATCATAATCAACTAATGCTAGCATTTAATCTATCTCGCTTATTTATATTTGAAGCCATGTGGCTTAGTCACTGTTCATTT